>VYZT01009906.1:0-46332 GCA_013400735.1 Pomatostomus ruficeps
CCAGGCGCAGAGTGGGGCACAGGCGTGCACCCCTCACAGGGCATTCAGTCAGCAGCTCCCCAAGCACTCCCAAGAATGCCAATTCCATAATCCCAGCTTTAGTACTGCTGAGGCAGAGAGCAGCAGCAGTTTTCATCCACGGCTTGAGAAACTTGGGGCACAAATGGGAACAAATCTCAGCTCGTAAGGGGCCTGGCTCCCTGCTTCCCTTCTCAGTGTGAGGCTGTTCTTTAAAGCAGCATTCCCCAGAGAGCACCAGGGGGGTTTGTACTGGAATAAAACAACAGCCTGGCTTTCCCCATGTAGGTTGGAGCCCCCTGTAATGCTCCAGCCAAAATCTCAAAAAAATTACAAATAAGCAAAGAAAAAATACCCTTGGTATTAAATGTCAATGTTTAGGCAGTTCTGTTGAGCTCAGATCTGTTATTATGTCTGCGACGTGAACAATTTCCTACATTTATTCTGTAACTTTCTTTCTCCCCATCCCTGGGGGTGTCCAAGGAAGGCCTGGAGGTGACACTCAGTGCTCTGGGCTGGGGACAAGGTGGGGATCAGGCACAGGCTGGACCTGATGGTCTTGGAGGTCTTCTCCACCCCTAATGATTCTGCTTCTCCCTCTTGCTTTCACTGTTTATTTTTTTCTTTAATCATTATTATTATTTACAAATTAACACCCCTCAGCCTAGTGTTAAACAGGGGAAAAAAAAAAAAAACCCAAAACCACATGATGCTGTTCAAAAATCCCAAATGAGAGGAGGTCCCAGCTGGGAGTTTGGGAGATGAAAGGGAGAGGTTGAGGTGGCACAGGGAGGGCAGCCCTGGCTGTGCCAGTCATTGAGGGCTGTGAGATGAGGTGATCCTGCACACCCAGAGCTCAGGCAAGGATGAGCTGGGAAAAAAAACCCCAAAAAACAAAACCCAAAAACCTTGAAAGCAACTCAGGTAGTTTGGGATGGCTCAGTTCAGGCTGAGAGGCAAAGCAATCATAAATTAATTACTAATTACAGAGGGAGATCTCCGAGTGGGTTGGGCTGGAGGTCCCTGTCCTGAGGAGAATATTGTCCCAGCTCCTCATGATCCCTGCTGGAATTGATTTCCTCCACATTCCTGCCAGTCAAACTCCTCGTTAACCCCTCCTTCATATGTGGTTTTAATCAACCTGCTGTGATAAAACTGATATAAACTGATATAAACTGATATAAACTGAAAATAACTGATACAAACTGATAAAAACTGATCAAAAATGGGCGAGTGCCCCCAGAGCAGACCGGGCAGCATTTTTGGCACCCCAGAGATCACCGAAAACAGGAGGCCCACGCTCATAATCATTCTGAGATTATTAAATATTGGTTTATCCTTACTGCTTACCCGGATGATATTAAATCTCTAACAGGCAAAAATATATTTTTAGTATGTGCTCAAAACATTTTAAAAGTTATTAGTGATCTCAGAACAACCATATTCCAATTATCCCTAATTTAAAAAGCAGAAAAAGACCGTAAATACTGGGAGATAAGAAAATTCTTGTGGGTTTGTTTTTTTCCCCCTGAAGATGGTGAAAGGAAAACAAAATAGTTTTGTTAGCAGTAGGGTAGTTTTTAATTATATCTTGCACAGTGCTGAGTGATTGACCTTATATTCCTTTAATTTTCTTCCAGGCTTTTGAGAATTGAAGCTTGCAACTTAAAAACAGTTTGGGGTTTTTTTCTGAATTTCAGTGCTTCTAATTCTTAGGCTCTGTATTTGTTTTCATATTGATTTACACAGCTACATGCTGGGCCTGAAATATATGACATAAAATACTGCTGTACCTAGGAAGAATTTACTAATTTTCTTCTTAAATTCCTGATTATGTCTGGGAGACTCATGGATATAAACTCTTTCTTGTGCCCATAACTTGTTTTGGGCATCACAACATGATAAATGTTGTATTTTTTACAGAGTTTAAGATACAAAAATATTCTGATATTCTCAGGTCCACCTTATTTTCTTCACTTGCTACAATGATACAGCCAGGGAAAGCAGGGCCGTGCCAGCAGCTCCAGTGCCAGGCAGGCTCAGCCTTGGGACCTGTTTGTGCCAGCCTGGCAGGAGCTCTGGTGCCACTCTGAGCACACGGGTGATGCCTGAGCAGAGGCTCCCTAGAGCAGAGGGCAGCCAGGATTCAGAGAATAAAATGGGGATTTATTGCAGGGCCTTCAATAGGGACACCTCGGGCACTCAGAGCCTCTCCGGGAGAGGCCACACCCAACATGGACCCCGGGGCACCAGTTTGCTCCACTTGGATCAGTTTGGATCCATTCCCAGATCAGGGTTCATTCTCCAGTGACAATTGCAGGGGATGATGGAATTGAGCCCAAGTCTGTCCCCCCTTTTAGAGGCTCCGTTTCCATCTTTGGGGGCCTGGGCCAACGAGGTGTCCTTGAGTGCAGCCTGGAGAGGATTTGTTGTGTCTGAGCAGGATGGGAGAACAGGAGCTCCCAGCCCGTGGGGAGTGTGAGAGTTCCACACTAAAGCAGGGCAGGGGCTGGGAAATAGAAAAGCTCAATCCTAAGGCATCAGTGGCATTGTTTATATAAAAAAATCCCTGTATCCCAACTCCCAGCCTGCCAGTGCCAGCTCAGCCCTTTGCAGGGCTCTGTGTCAGGAAGGTCGGGGGAGCAGAGGAACAGGGAAAGGGAGCAAGAACATGCAGGGGTATTTCCCCGTGCAATGGGAAGCCAAAGCACCAGCCCACATCTGGAGAAAAATATGTTCTGCCATTTCCTACCAGCTGGAGGTGAAAAGAACCAACCCCACTCAGCTTGTCACAGCTAACTGGAGCTGTTAATTTTATTATCAGCATTATCACTTTTATGTTGCTGCAGCACCTGATGATCAGGCTGGGAGCTGAGGGCCCCACTGCGGCACGGATTGAGCACACAGAGCACAAACACAGCCCCTGCCCCAAATCACTCCCCTGCTGGTGGCTGCAGACACGTGAAGGACAGCTTGGCTTTAAGGTCGATTTTAGTGTAGAATTTGGTGAAAACCATTGCATGATACTCTAAAATAAGCACCTGTGCACAATTTGCATTTGTACCCAACTTTCTTGCTTTGCACAGAACAGCCTTTGTCTTTCTGGGCAGCTCCAGTGACTGAATGAACCCCAGCCTGATCTGAGAACAAACAAACAGTCTCTGTTTTGTTCCTGTGCCATGCCTTTCAGGCACTGAGTCAGGACAAACGCCTGTGTTTGATACCTAGCAGGTGTCACTGCTGTTCAGCAAAATAAGTGGCATTAACAACCTCTCTCTTTCCCAGGCACCTCTCACTCGATGCCAGCAGCAAGGCTGTTCAGCTGCAATTTGCTCACCTTGCTGGCATTCACCCTCATTATGAAGAATATTTTATTTTTGAGGCAGTTCCAAACAGCCAGCTGCCATTTCTAGAAACAGCAGAGGGAACAGAAACACAGAATCGTTAGGGCTGGAAAAGATCTCCAGGCTCATCAAGTCCACCCTTTGATCCATCACCCCCATGCCCACTAAACCATCCCATGAAATCCCACATGGGATTTTCAGTTTTTGAGCAATTCCAGGGCTGATGACTCCCCCACGTCCCCAGGGAACCTGTTCAGTGCTTGACCACCCTCTCAGAGTCGAAAATCGCAGCACTTGGTAACAGGGATTGCCCCTACTGGTGCCTTAAGGGCTGGGAAAAATCCGAGGCAGCCCCAGCAGCGCAGGGCAAAGGGCATTCCCTTGGGTTAATGGGATCCCAGGGACACAACTCGGCCCAGGTGGGAACAGCCCAGCAGCACCCCCGGGTCCAACGCGGATCCAATTGGATGGAGCTCAGCAATGAGCAGATCGACCTCAAATCCCCAGTGAGAAACGGAACCAATGAGGGAACTGTCCCCCATTCTAATGACCCCCCCAAGGGAGACTCCAGCCCAGCTGAACAAACCTGTTGCAGAGAGGAGGCTCCGGGCAAGGCTGGAGCCTCTGCTTTGGAGACACTCGGGATGTTTGGTCTGCTCCCCTCAGAGAAGCCCCAAGCTGAGCTCAATCTCAGCCTCCAAGGGTTCTCCACATGTAGGGCTGAGGGACAGGGAGTGTTTGTGAAGGGGACAGGGAAAGGGAAAGGGAATAAAAATGTATAAAAAGTGTATGAAAAGACAAAAAACCATCAGGGTCACTATGAGGCCACGTTCCCCTGTAGAATGAATGGAAGAGTTTCTTTAATTCAAGAAGAAGTCACAGGGAAATCACAGCGTTGGTTCCAGGATCTCAGTTCTCCAGTACAAACAGGGAAAAGCTGCTCCCAGTTCATCCCCTGGAGCTGGGGGGGCAGAGACCTCCCAGCACCTCTCAGCTCAGCCTGCAGGGGCCTTGGCTGATTCCTGGTGCTGAGCGGCCTCATGAAACCTGCAGCACCTGTCCCTGGGCCAGCCCTGCTGGGGAAATCACGCAGGGTTTGCAATGTGAGCTCTGCTCAGGAATTCCAGGGTGAATTATTCATTGTGCTCAGGCTGTTGTAAGGCAGAACGAGGCACCACTAAAATCCTGCCTCAAACAACGGTGAGGAGCAGATGCTTCCGAGAGCAAATCACAGAACACTGACCTATAAAAATCTGCTCCTCAGCCAGCCCCACAAATTCTTTCCATTGGTGACTTTCAAGTGTTGATTGCATCCTGCTAAAAGTTAAATAATGCAGCTCATATGTGCTGCTTCAAGCTTGGCTGGGCCTGCCACTGGGACTTTGATTGATTTCTCAGAGTCGTGCATCATGTTCACCTTATGAAAACATCTCCTTTGCCAGGTGTCCACCCAGACAGTGACACTCTCGGTTTTATTTTTTATTCAAGTGCAGCAGTTGGGCAGTGGAACAGCTGACAGGTGTATTTTCGAGATGTTAACTATTTTAAGGTTTTAGTTTTCACCTCTCACACAGCTATTAAAATGGTACCGGGGGAAAATTTGGGTCACTGGGATTTCGGTTGTTACAGCAATATGCACAGAAAGTCCCAAACGCTCAGGATGTTGCCATGAAAGGCTGAAAATCCAGTGTATTTACATGGAAAGAGCTAGAAAAACTTACAGGAGAGTTTCAAAAGTGGGATCTACAAAATCCCAACATCTCTCCGCTGATTTGACCACTCCTTTGGCATTTTTAACTCACAGAACTGAAATCAGTGAATGACAGAGATCAAGGTGCCTCCTAGGACATCATGTTAGAAGGTGAACATGCACAGTTAGCACTCAGCCTTCCTGAAGTCATTGGGAAGCCAAAATCTCTCGTGAAAATCTGAGTGAGAAACCCTCCTGTGCTTGGCTGAGGTAAAAGGCCGGGCTGCTGTGCCAGATAATCATTTATAAATCATTCTAAATTATTAGTGGAGCAGCCTGGCCCTTTCAGCTTCATCCTCACAGCTCCAGCCGTGCCCAGGCAATGCCAGCAGCCCCCTCCCAAAGCTCAGGGGAGAAATTTGTTCACCTGCAAGAGGAAGAGACCCCAAAGTGCCCAAAGTTGTCACAAAACCGAAGCAAAGCAGCTTAGCATCAGATTACCTTCAGTAAAGAAGCCTCAAGCCTGCTCCTGTTTGTTTAGTAAGAAATGGCAGTGGTTGTGATTATTGAAAAGCAGGGATATGATCTATGGGGTCTGCTACCATAAAGAGTTTTTAGTTGGTTTTTACTGTGTCATTTACAAACCAGAACAGCTGGATTTACGAACACCAGCCCACTTCCCTGGGCTGACACATCTGTGACCACTCCAGAGTGATAAAACTGAGAAGTTTTAATGCAAGTTTATCCTGAAATAAACCATTTTTAGCACGTTGTTAGTACAGGAATGACACAAAGCCAGGAAAAAACCGCAAACACCCCAGTATTTATTACTGGTTATACTCAATCACTCCAGCTTTGGGTTTGCCTTCACTGTCTGAGTTTGACAAAATAAGAACTGAAAAAGTTTTCCCCTCTCTCCCCCAAGGAAAACACAGTCCAGGAGGAAAAGGTCTCTGAGTCTACAAAACTTTTACCAGGGTACAAAAAAAGGTTTATGGCAGAAGTTTGGCATGGGGACTCTCATCTGAGGAGTTGGAGGGAAGGATTTTGCTCTAGGTTATAAAAACTCAAGTCCAGAGTACTTGTTAAACCCATATTTCTGGAACAGATTGTAAATAAAGCTTCATAAGGTGTTTTATAAGGGTGTATTTCCCTGCATAACACTCGTTTGGGATTGCAGCAGGAAAATTTCCATACTAAAATAAAAAATAGCTGGTCATAAACGAACTCAAGTTTATTTATTTAATTATTTACTGTAAATTTGATTGTGCCTTTAAAGATTTTTTTAGATATAACACCAATAATTTTTATCCTTACGGTTGCTGTCTTTTTAAAACAATTTTCATATAGTTATAGTTTTAAAATGAGAGGTGTAGATGAATTAATTTGTAAGCTTGGGTTTTGCGTTGGGCTTTTTGTTTCATTTTGGGGGTTTGGAGGTTTTTGAGGTTTTTTGGTTGGTTGGTTGGTTTCTGGGGGTTTTTTTGCAGTTTTTTTATTTGTTTGGAGGGTTTTTTTCTTTTTTTTTTTTGTGTTCTGGAGGTTATTTTCACCCTTATGCAATGATAAACATCAAGCCTTAAAGAAGTAACAGCTTTAGCCGTAAAATACACAACTGCACACTCAGAGGAGAATGCAGCTTTTACGGTTACTGTTCCACTTTGAATTTACTGTACTGGGTCTTAAAGGTACTTTTTGGAAAATGAATTCCCAAGCACTACCTGTGGCTATTTGGGATGCACATCAAATATTTAATAGCTGCTTAAACTGCAAGTTAGAGTCCAAAAATCAGTAATAAAAGCAAGGAATTGTCAGGTCAGCAATCAAACAACAAATCAAAGATCAAGAACCTTTTGCTGAAGGTGGGAGCATAGATGATCAAACAATGCTTCTGGTATTTTTAACTTATTTTTGAATATTTATTCTGAAGCAAGATGCAGTTATATCGTGTTTAAGGCAATGTCTGTGGGGAGGTTCCTTGCAAAGGTTTTTCACTACGTGTTGGAGAAGGTTTTATTTTATGCTTACACTGGGCACAGCTGTGGTTTTCTTTGAGAGAACTCTGCAAGATTTTCTTCAAAATATCATGTTCAATTTTATAAGTGCTGAATTTCCAATGTTCTAGGGCACCGAAAAAGAAGATATTTGTACAAGCTGGAAGCAGAGGTACTCGAGGTCTCTTCAATGTTTTACACAGGGCTCTCCCAGCCCTTACGTAATTTTGCAAAGACAAAACACTTCAGATCTCAATAATCCCAAACTCCTGAAGGAAATCCCTGTGGTTTTTACTGCAGAAACTCCATTCTCTCCCTTGGAAAAGTCAGGAGTTACAGAAATGGACAGAAAGCAAAGCCCTTCTCTGAGCAGCACCTCGCAGCAAGGGCTGGATGCTGATGGGGTCCCTGCTTATTTCTTTGGGGAGGAATTGTCACCAAAACTGCAGGAAAAACAAAACTCTCCAACAACATCTGTAGTGTCAGAGAATCAAGGCATTGCTTTATTCCTGGCCAGGATGGTGCTCTGGCCAGGATGTGCCACAGAAATAATTTCATCCANTGGGAGAGGAGCTTTCAGCTCTAATTTCATAGCTTTTCATAGCTTCCCTCTCTCATCTGACTTCTCTCAGTGGGTCTCCTTGTAAAAAGGGAATTCAGCAGCTCCAGATGAACCCACCAGACCCCCTGGCAGGCTGTGCTGCTGGAGCCTGAGTTTGATCGTGGCATCAGCTGCAGGCTCCGCTCCAGCCCTGCTCCAGCCCCTCAGTGGCTCAGCTTTCCCCAGCGCAGCATTTCCCTCCCCTGCAGGGCTCCGGAGCCTCTGGGAAGCCTCTGGGGATCACTGATGAAGAGGCACGAGAGGAGTGTTTGTCTCATCTTCTTCACATTCTCCTTTTCCTCCCTAACCCAGCCTGTTTTCATCACTCCAGTACAACACAGCTTGGCTTTCCCACTCAGAACTTCCTTCAGAAGGATCTGAGAGATGGCAGCGCTACACAGAGCTGGCCTGTGGCTGAAGGGATGAGAAATGAGCACAAAAATGCTGCCCATTGTGCTCTGCCAGTGTTAGAGACCACGAGGGCAGCGCAGGAGGGGAGCTGACATTTCCCTGGGTTGTTGAGTTGCCTTGAGCATCACTGAACACAAAAACCTGCCAGGAACAGCCCACCTGGTCCCACTCTGTAGCACTTCTTATTTACAGGCTCCTTCATCTCTTCTGCTCAAAACAGTTCAGTCAAGGACTCGCTAATGAAAAGAAATTAATTGGGAGGAAACAACAAAAAGGATGCAAGTAAATGACACATCTGAAAGAGGGTAAATGAGGGGAAGTTTCATTCTGAAATGTTTTCCCCACCCAAAAGACCACGGTAATCCTGAGATGGAAAATTTCAAGAGAAGAGTGAAATAGGGAACTCCTTTACACTCGTTACTTGTAAATGAACAATTCGATATTAATGTAGGCCTAGCTAAAATTAAGTTCATTAAAGTGCAATAGAAAAGGAAAAGTGAAAAGGAGGCTCAGGGGGCCCTTCTGGCTCTGCACAACTCCCTGCCAGGAGGCGACAGCCGGGGGGGTCGGGCTCTGCTCCCAGGGCACAGGGACAGGAGCACAGGGAACGGCCTCAGGCTGGGCCAGGGGAGGCTCAGGGTGGGCACCAGCAGGAATTTCCCCATGGAAAGGGTGCTCAGGCCTTGGCAGGGGCTGCCCAGGGAGCTTTGGAGTCCCCAGCCCTGGAGGTGTCACCTGGAGGTGGCACTGAGAGCTCTGGGCTGGGGACAAGGTGGGGACCGGGCACAGCTGGGACTCTGTGGGCTGGGAGGGCTTTTCCAGCCTGAATTATTCTGAGTTTGAAAGTGATAACTGGAAGAGCAGAATAATCCAGAGCAACACGTTCCTACAGTGCTACCAGAACTGTAGGGTGAGTCTGAGTACCAGCCAAGTGCCAAATTCCCTGTGATGACAAGAAGTGGGCATCAAATTATAATGTAGGGATCCTAAAAGGCCAAATGGCAAAGAGTGGGTGCAGGAAAAACCTGGAATAGGAACAGGGAAATAGACTTTTTGCACATGTGTGGGATGGTACCTTCAGGGCTGCTGTCTCTGCACATTCCTCCCAATAACACCTTTAAGAAATATGGTCTCCCTTTAAACTTTTACAAGAAATAAAAAATAAAAGACAAAGCTGAAAAGAAATGGGAGTGGTTCAGTGCATACCCCAGAAATTAACATTATTGTGGCTCAATAATAAAACCCAATATCCTCGGCTTTTAAAATGAAACCATTGGGGAAGGGCAGGGGGCTTTGCCTAATGTCACTCGTACAACAACCGTGTGATTTCTAATGCCTATATTTCTAATTTCTAATGCCTATGTTTTAAAAGATCACATGCCAAAGGCAGTAAAATGTATAAATTAGAGACAGGAAATAGCGTGTTAGTGATGACTTCCACAGGTCACGGAGCTGAACTCACTCTGAGCAGAGCAAAGGTGACTTGGTTGCGGTAATTCAATCATTTCCTTTCACAGAGAAAAGTTGTTACCAAAGGCTTTCCAATCAGCAGTGAAAATACACAGGATCTCCTACTGGTTATTGAGCAAGTGAGAAATCAGGGAAATTATTAATTACTGGTGCAAATCACGAAGATGGATCTCCTACTTCCTCCTCCTGGCTTGATTTCCATATGGTGATAGGGGATTTTTAATATGTATGTGCTGGTCCAGACTAAACCCCATTAAATTTTGGATTTTGAGGGTCCGGCTGAGTGTGCTTGGCTTGTTCTGCCTTCTGTGGGAACTCTGGATTTTGAGCCCCCTAAGCAAAGATTAGATTTACAAGATTTTCAAGACAGGGCCCTTGGTTAAAGAGTTCTTTGTGCTTCTTTTCCCTGCTGCCCATCTGATATTATGGGATGGGAAACCACCTTGGCTCTCTACCTCATGAAAATGCTAAGAGTGAAAGCTCTTTCTCAGGACTTTGAGAGATAAACAGCCAATTTTTCTTCTTTGAAAACGCTGCAAGAAAGTGCTGTCAGACAGCGTTTCAGAAATGGTCTCCAAGTCAAGGGCAGCCAGGGGGAAGCCATTAGGGATTGGCAAGAGGTGAGTCCGAAGAGATGAGAGAGGAATATGTGTTTCAGCAGCAGACTTTAAAACAAAAGGAGGCTGAAAACTTCTATAGCTATTATCTAAAAAAAAAAAAGTTCAAATTGTTTAAAAAGTTTCCTCGATATAGTGAAGTTTGGATTAAGCATCAGATCAGCAATTCCAACATTTTTCTAGACAAATAAGACCTCATAGTGATATTTAAGGTTTCATGTGCTTTTCACCACACCTATTTTAAGATCTGAATTGATGTTTATATCCAAGATTGCGATCCATGGCTCAAAATTAATCTTTTCTAATCAAAACAAAAAGTGGATTAAAAGAGTGTAAAAAAAGGAGTGAAAAATAAAGACAATTTTCTCATACCCTGCCTCGGACAGTCCTAAAGAATTGTAAACACCCTGCAAGGTGAAACGATTCCTCTGGCTGTGGCTGCAAGAGTGAAAAGTTTCCAAGGTTTCCCTGGCTACTTCTCTGTGCCAGCTCAAGGTTCCAGGAGCCATTCCTGGGCATGAGCAGCCAATGGGGAAATCCAGAGCAGAAAATCACCCCAGGACAGTGGGTTTGTGGTCAGTGGGGAAAGGCAGAGGGCACCGTGCAGAGGGCACCGTGCAGAGGGCACCGTGCAGAGGGCCGGGATTTGGGATCAAAGGAGCCCCGAGAGAGAAACCCCCGCGGGCGGTGCCCCGGTGCGCTCGGTCCCTTTGTTGGGATGGAGCTGAGGGACTCCTCTGGCTCCTTTGGGACACAAACCTCGGGCGTTTGTGGCTTTTCCTGACAGGACTAAAAGGTGATTAAAGCAGCAGCGCTGATTCCATGCTCTGGAAAGTTCCATGGATCCAGCAGAGGTTGGTCCCATCTGCCCCATCTCCTTCAGCTTTCCTTCCATGACCTCTGAGCCCCAGGTCCAGCCTGGCAGCCTAGAGTGGATTTAGCAACATGAAAGACAAATTAATTATTTCTACAGTTTTATGTATCATAAGAATACAAAAAAACATGGGTTTTGCTCTGACCCAACTTTATAATTTTTTTCCTAGGACTACATGATTAATTTTTTTTTTTTTTTTTTGCTATTGCCATTCAAAGGTCTGCCACAGTTCAGTGTTGGAAACAAACCATGGATTTTCTCTGACCCAACTTGATTTTTTTTTTTTTTTATAGGACTACATGTTTAATTTTATTTTCTTTTCTATTGCCATTTGAATATCTGCCATAGTTCAATGTTGGAAACAACCTCTCCCTTTCCCCACACAGCCCTTCAGGAGCTTTTGCAATAGCTCAGCTTCAGCTTGAAAATCCCTTCACATCTCTATGTTGAGATTTTGCAAAACAGGCATTGCCTGACAGTACTAGGAATTCCAAAGCCTTGAGCCCACAGCTGGAAGCAGCTCTGAAGGTTGGATTTTTGGGTGGGAAAGCCTCCTCCGGGGATTATTTCTCTTTCCAGGATGCCTCTTTGGGTGGAGGGCACAAGTGGAGCCCTCGCAGCATCCCCGGGGCCTCTCTGTCCTTTGGGACCCAAGTGCTTCCCCCGGGGCTACAAAGCACCAGCTTTAGGTTCTAAAATTGACTGCTAGGGGAGCTTAAAACATGGGAAGTTGAAATGTTCCGTGATAAATGTTCCCGAAATTGCTATCATTATGTAAAAGATATTACCCGTAATAGTCTGATGGTACGCAGTGAAGGGTTCAGAAATACCCTGCAATTAGCAGCTTAATTCCAGCCTCTCATTACACCACAAGGTGTTTCTTCCAACTTACTTTGCAATGGAATACTTTCCTCCCAAACTGCCGTGCCAAAAAAAAAAAAAATTCTTTAACGTCCAGGATCTGAAGATCATATTTGTAATTAATAAAAGAGTTTTATGTCCCATTCAGTTAAGCAGGAGGTACCGTGATGAAGTATCACCACTAATTAGAGATGCAATTAGGGTCTCCTTTATGGCTGCACAGGCCAATGTAAATGTAATCACACAGCAATTAGCAGGTGATTTTCCTGTTGCTACCCAGATTCATGCCTTGAGTCAGCAAGTACCCTGAACCTGCTTTCTCAATCAGAGGTACAACGGTTTGATTGTATAAGATTTATACACCAAAGAAAATAATTTTATACAAAAATATACCTAAGCGCTATATTGCCACACTGTGACAGTATCAGACCTCAAATGGGGAAAGAAAATTACTGATAATAGTGATCAATATTAAAAATTAACAATAACAGCCTTGTTCTTCCAAGAGAAGCAAGCTGGAATGACTCTGACCCATTAACAATTTGAAATGTTCAACTGTTTGTTGAAGGATTCTATGGCCTCCTTCCTTCCTTCCTTCCTTCCTTCCTTCCTTCCTCCCTCCCTCCCTCCCTCGCTGGCAGTAATCTGGGAAGAGCTTTATTAAAATGAAGAGAAAACTTTAATTTCCTCTTTTCCTGTAGTTCAGGAGACACCTTCACCACGTTGACATTTTCTTTGGTGTGCACCAAAAAACCATTTTATCTCAATCTAACAAAACCAATTTCCAGATTAGAGGAGCAAACTGAAAGTTAAAGTATTAAAGCTGATAATAAAATGCAAAGGAGAGGAACAAAGGGCTGAAGGGAAGGGAAATGCAGCTCTCTGTCTGTCTGCTGCTGAAAATGAGGGATGGGCCAATCTGCTGCTCCTGTGCCAAGAGCTTTGGGTCATTCTGAAAATGATCTTCACTGCTCTAACAATGCCCACAAGTTTAAAAACTTCATCAAGATCAATATGAAACCATTCCAGGTCACTTTCCTTGCTCCTGGGAGATATTTTTCTTTGTTTTCGGTGTCATTCCTTTGGGAATTGCTTTTTCGCATGTATCTATTTATTTCAATTTATTTCACTCTCTAAGAAAAAGATTGGAAAACTCTGGGATTGTTTTGAACATAATTAAAATTTAAAGGTAAATCAGAGCTACAGCTGTTCTCTAGGTCAAAGCGTGTGTCTTACTTTTTAATTTTTGTGCTTCTCTCAAGTTCAGTTCACACTTTGCAGCTAATTACACACTGCAAATGAGCAGCAGCCCAGAGGTTCCAGTCCCAGGCTTTGGAATTCGTACAAGTGACAAAAAAATGCTCTTGGCATCAAAAGCGAGCATCAAAACTGCTCCAAAAAAAGTAAATCCGGTCTTGAAATGAGTCTCTGAGAAAGTGAAACTGTAGCAAATGGGGACAGTCACAACATTGCACCCAAAAACCCCAAAATAACCCCCTGATGTCCAATAATGGCTGCTGTGGGCAGTGCCAACAGACCCCACTCTGTTCTCTCACACAAAATCCTGTGTGGAGATGCTAAAACATCTTCCCACAGACGCTGGGAGTGAGGATACCTGTCAGCTTCTATCACAGTCCCACCTTCCACTTTCCATTTCATTTTTAGATTTGCCTCGGAGCATTCCAAGAGCATCCCACACTTCCAAGCTGGGCCAAGGAAGGATTTATCCTGCACGGGTTTGAGCGGTCTCACTTATAGAAGTGGAAGTTCAGGTGATGCCTTTCTTCAGTTTCTAACAAAGCTTTGAAATTTCAAATCCATAAAACTTTCTACTTTTACCCCCCCATAAGTCACAAATGCTGCACCAGGATATTCAGCTTTATTGTAATAATTAAATTGGTGTTTATTGCATTTTTCCTCTCCATTTACCGTGTTCATCTGTCCCTGCCCCTTGTCTCATGTTTGGGCTTTGTCATTCAGTTTGAAAAGCTGCTTCATTTAAATGCTGACATGAATTTGTGCCATCAGCAACAAAGAGGAGTAACCTTCCCCCTTCTCCAGACATCCTTCGACAAAAATGGCCTCAAGTTCAGCAGCAAAATCAAAAGAAAATGGTTAATCAGCCCTGCTAATGAATTTTACTGATTTCTTGGAGTTCTTTGGGTGCATCAGTGTGTTAGTTTAAAACAAGGTCATCAAGCCCTGGATCAATTAGAGATAAATTGATTTTTCTGCAATTCAAAAGCAGTTTCCAAATCTGTTCCCTAAAAATTTTGCTTTATTTTCTCACTGGAGGTGAGTTAAGCCAGATTCCTGTTTTCTTTGCCGTGACATTCAGATGCCACAGCCTAAAGAACGGCCTGGAAAAGGGCTGCTCGATGACTTCTGTCCAAGGTCAATTTTATTTTAATGCAAGTTTTACAGAAATGATGCATTATTACTCCAGCAGAAGTAAATACATTTCTGTGGGCTGAAAAATGTTCTGTGGTTTCACTCTTCATTGTTCCCACTGGGATTTGCATCGCTGAAGAGTTCCCCAACCTTTTTATATTCTAGTTTATATTATATATTTGATACTATATTTTTAATCAGCCAAGAACATACAAGGGGAAGTTAATTAATCCAAGGAAAGGCACAAAATGTTGAGATGAGTTTGGATTCCTGAGTCCAAGCCCAAATGCAGCACCCAGCCCTGGCAAAGGTAATTTCTTCAGCCAACCATCATTTCCCCCACCTGGGCGCTGCAGAAAGGAGAGCTGAGAGGTTTTCCAAACCCCAAGTCGCTCCCAGGCAATCCTGCATCCTGAATAAATGCATCTGGAGAGGAGGAGATCAAGGGAACAGCATCCATTTATTTATTTTTACGCCCATGATCAAATTTGGGAACCCACTCCACGGAAGTGTACAGAAGGAGGGGAAGAAGAGAAGAGAAATTCTGATATTAATTCACTGACACCCACGGAACTGCTCCTTGCTTCTTTAGACTGAAGGGAATTTAGCTGCCTAAACCTCCCTCATTCGTCCTTGCCCCTTTTTCATCATTTTCCAGTCAGAAATGATGGCAGAAGCTCGATGTCCTTCCCTCTGGTTGTCTCTTCTCCACAAAGGAACAATCACTTCAAACACTCCCCCTCTCCCTCATTTTCTGAGCAGTGGAAATTATTAATGAGTGAATCCTCGGTCCAACTCCCCTTTTTGTACAAGAAAAACTTCCACACTGCCAGGTGTTCCTGCCCCACCTTCCAGCACCTACTCCTGATGCTTGAAGGTTCTTAATATTCTCATTTTATCTCCCATCACTCGGGTTTTGTCCAAGCTGTCCTGATTTTGGGTGGAGCAATTTTGCCATTCCTCTCACTGTTCACTTCTCTTGCAGCCAGACCCACTCACCACGGCCTGACCAGAGCAGCCACGAGTTTGTGTCACAAAATCCTTCCCAGAATTTGAAATCAGACCTTTAATGAACAAACAAATGTTGACCCCTTCTTTGGTAACTGCACAAAAAAAGAACCACTACTAAAAATATTTTCGTGTGGATTTAAACAGCACTAATAACACCACAGACTCGAGCTGGACTGATGCTGCTTCAAACTGAGGAAGGTAAAACTTTTGGGGACACTTAATATTCAAACTGCTTCTTCCACTCACTAAATAGATGCTATTGAGAAAAGCTGACCAAAAAAAAAAACCCTCAAAAAATCAATATTTCAGTCGTTCTAAAGGAGGCTTTTACTTTAAACAAGAGCAAATCTTAATTCATCTTCGTAAATGTCAAGAATCCTCAGTGATTTTAGAAGATGACGGGGAATGAATCCCCTCTGTCTTTACTTGTTCCTCCTTGGAAAGGTGGTATAGAAGGATTACATTTGAATATTTCTATTTTATTTATTACCCAGGCAAAAATGCAGCTCCTTGAACTCGTTTTGAGCCCTTTGAGCCCCCTTGAGCCCCCTTTAACCCTCCAGGCAGAGAATTGCGCTGGACCCTCCCTCCATCCCAACTTCCCTGTGCCAGCAGAATGTTTGGGACAAGATGTGCTCACATCTCATCCTCCACAGTGATCTCCTTCAGCCTTGAGCAGGGGGAGACTTCCAGCAGGAGCCAAGCAGAAAATGGGGCATGAAACCCAAGGCACCTTCTGGAATATTCTGAAATATCTGAAATATCACAGGAATTCCGGAACCGGAACCGCAGAGTTCTTCAGGGGAGACGAAGAAAATGGGGAAATGCATCAATCTTAAAGATGAGCCATCAACTGACAGATCACAGCCACAGAAATGGAGGGAAATCTTCACCACCGTGGCTCCTATCAGGTTCATTTTCATGGATCCTGGGCTGCCATTTCACTTTCTGCTCCTGCAGGAAATGCTCTCCCAGCAGGCCTGGGCGTCTCTGGGTGCTCACTGCACCTCCCTCTCATCTCACTCCTCTAAACACATCTGCTTTAGTCGTTAAAATTTTGCCTACCATAAAAATTGAAAATATTTTTTAAAAAACAAGGCTTTGTTTTTACCTAAAAGGAGAGGAACACAACAGATACCAAAATCCAAATGCCTGTGTGGTTTGTGAGGCTCTACGTTTTTTTATCTCGCTAAAGGCAATCGAAATCTTCTCCAGAGTAGCTCCCGTTGCTCTCATGCTAATGACACCTTGACAAGCGAGGAGGAAAATGGAAAACATTGATTTCTGAAGGACTTTTCTGAACCTGCTGTCAACCAGCACTAGAATAAATTAACTGCTAATATTTTAATAAAGTGCAATAGTTTGTGATTTTTTTTCTCCACAGCTCGTGACTCATTGCAGGCAGGAGTACAAGAGCACAGCAGATTAACAGCCACTTCTCAATATGGTGCTTTAATCTGTTTTTATTCACTCAAAAATGCTTCGAAGATGCAATTTACCCAGTGCAGAAGAAAACTTTCACAAAATACAAAATGTGCTTAAAGCAGACATTCCCAACCTCAGGCCACATTTAGCATGCGTTAAATGCAATTCTTTAACTGAAAATTAAGCTTCCTAAAAGAAAACTGGCATCGCTGTAGATCACGGCATTTCTCTCTTCTTGTTTTGCCGTGAATCGTAAATATTTTCAATTTTCAGGCTCCAAAGATAATGGGGAAATGCTTCAATTATAATGGCTACAAAACCAAAGAAATCGCAACAAGAATAAATTTTATTTTAAAAACCCTTCGAGCTAAGACATTCTAGATTTGAAGGAAGTAAAATAAAATAGCTATAGGAAAATTCTACGCTTCTTTAGAAACCTTTGGAAGCAGTAAATGCCTTTTGAAATGAAATACTAATCCAAAAGAAAAAAAAAAACCACAACAATACAAATCCTGCAAATAGATTCTGGGCTTCCTGCAGGTGATTTTTCACATTTTTTAGCTTTGTTAAAATTACATTTTCAGTAACTCCTGTCAGTTTTGAAGCATTGTGCTGTAATTCTATAAAATGCCATATGCACGTAAGTATTACTGATAAAGGCATTCAGAAAATGTATTTACACCTTAAGATCCTTGGCTGGTTTTTAATGAGCTATAATTATTTCCTCGATGACAAAAAGGAAACAATAAGCCCTTCTTGTTGCATCGAGAAAAGCCTCAGAAACACCCCAAAATGTGGTTTTCTCTCTGAGATATAATGACAATGACAAAAATGAGACTTCAAGATAACTTATCCTGTGCAGAGCCGGGAAAATGCTACAAAGGAGCTTTCTGATAAGGGACTGTTCAGGAATCAGCTGCCCAAACTGGAGCAGAGCTGCAGAACTCAGATGCAAATCCACCCCTCACAGGAGTTCCTTCTTTATTTTTCATATAAAAAGGAATAAGAAGCGAACCAGGAGTTCAAGATCTTGATCTCCGTGGCAAAGCAGGCACCTTGGAGCCATTAAAGAAACCAGCTGATGATCAGCCACTCTTAAATGTGAATAATAAACTCCTCTTCTCCCAATGTCAGCCAAATATTATCCCATCAATTTGCTGTTTCCATTGCTGACCCTGTGCTACACTTTGGGGTTCACACCGACGTGGTTTTGTTGAATCCATTTTCTGTCAGGCTTCCCAGCGCAACGATTTGGCCGTGGGTGATTATGCAGCTCCCTGAGAGCGCAGAAAATCACCAGCCATTTAGGGAGAAATTCCCCAGCAAACGCTGCCAGGATGTGCTCTTCAATTTAAAAAAAAAAAAATATTCCCAGAGCTGGTTGTGAGCAGTGTTTGAGTCCACCCCAGCCCAGTGCATCCCTCCAATAAATATCAGTTTGTGTCTGTGTCGTTGTCTCCCTCGCCTGTGAATTTAAATCGACGTGATGGGATCTTGTTCTTCCCCCGGAATGCATAACCCCACCACTGATTTAATTACACAAACAGCAGCAGGAGAGGAAAGCGGAGAATGTGTGAGTGCTGGTGCACGGCTGTGTGCAAAGCAGAAAAAATATAAATACATTTATTAAATGGAGACACCACTCCGGGCTTGATTCACTGATTTTCTCCAAAACAGGGGCAGGGAATGATCCTCCTCGGGTGTATTTAAAGATTCTGTTGATTTTTTTGTACTACATCAATGATCAATGATCAGTGATCATCACTGGAATTGCAACCAGACCTTCCACACTAAATTCTGCTTTAATTGCTATTCCATTTTCTGCTCCTTCTTATATCTAACATTTTTTCCAACTAGTCAACTACAACTTTCTCACGTAATGGATGGAGAAAATTCTCATTGCTTTGGACTGAAATCCACTTTTTGCTCCCCCTTTTTTAACCAGACTCTTTTCCTGGAGCAGACAAATCCCGATGTCACGATTTTTCTGCAGCCTCTTGTTTGTCAGCCCTGTTGATTATGGCACACAGAGGGTGTTAGGGGTCAGGTCACTGCTGAATTAGGAGATCAGGGGGTTTATTTCATGCCCCTGCACTTCCCTGCTGCTTCGAAACATTTCTGAAGAGTCACCAGTGGACCAAAGAAATAACCAGTGCATGGCTCAGCCGGGTTTGCCTGACCTTGCCCTCCTGCTCATCCTCTTCTAAAAGCACCAGGGGTAATGAAACCCCAACCCCACAACTGCAGCACTCGGCACAAAGTGGGGCTGCAGCGGGAAGTTCCGGGATTGATGAACCCGAACAAAGCGAGAGGTGGCAAACAGAGCCCCAGCACAAAGTGCCTTTCCTCTGGTCATGCAGGGATATTGCAGGGAAAATAAACAGGTAGAGCTCTGGCACTTGATTTCAGTGACCAATTCCATTTCGTTCTGTATCCCAAGCTAACCATAATTCTGCATTTCAGGCTTTCAGGACTCGGAAGCTGCTGGGCAGCTTGTGAAGATGCATCTCCCACCCATCCCCAAGCAGGACTTTGGGGTCAGAAATGCTCCTTAGGCCCCGACAAAGAGCTCATGGGCTGAGCTCCTCGAGCTCCTCAGACACAGCTCCAGGCACAGGGGCTGGAACCGAGCTCCTCCTTCCCACCAAACAGCCCTGGAAATTGCCCGAATAACAAGGATTTTGTTATCAAACCTGCAAGGAAAGTCACCAGCCCAACTCAGGGCCAGGATGGGAAATCAGCAGGACTGAAGCCGCTCTTTTGTGATCCTGCAAACAGCAGTCCTGAGTGAGACCCTTTGATTGGTATCACAGCATAATAAACACTGATACAAACCACAGCATTACGGGTCTGCGTTTTACCAGCTGGTGAAGTCCAAATAAAAGGCGAGGATATGATGGATCCATGAAAATCTGAAAATGAGCGAGAACCTTAATTCTCCATGCACACGTTGTTCCAGGAACAGGGTATCAGAATAACCTCACTTCCACGAGAACCTCTGCATTTACGGATGACCAAAAGAGAGAGCGAGCAATGCCTGAAATTCATGTTTTGAAAATAATTAATGAGTCAATTAAAGAGCAAAAGGGGCCACACCAACACCAGATATAATCTTTATGGGAATATGAACTTCAAAAGGTGTTTCTGTTTGGTTTTTTGTTTGTTTGTTTTGCAAGACCTAGATTAAAGTGTGATGAAGGATATTGTGTTAAAATACATCTAGAAACCGCTCAGTAGATTCATCACAGACAGCACCACTCAAATACTGCCGAGAAAAAGCTAAATCGGTATTTACCCTCTGTGTGAGCAGCACTGGCCATGGAGGGAGAGGTCTGTGCTCCATCTCTGTGTTCCATGCTCCTGCTGGTCCCCTCTAGAGGAGAATTAACCAGAATTCTGCTTTGCAGGGCTTGCAAACTTTATCTTTTCTTTCTTAATTATTTGCTGTGCCATGACATGGGTCATCCACCACAAGAAACAAGCCTGGAAACAGAGCTCTGAAAATTCTCCTCTTCCTCCTCCCACCCCATTCCTCAGGAGGCGTGGTGGCTTTTAAATGCACTCAGGGAAACACAGAGCCAATTGATTTTATGTTGCACAAAACAGGATTAATTGATTTGCTGCGAGCCACATTTGCTTGCCAAACTTTTCAAGGTTGTTCTGCTTTATTAAATGCATTATATTTTTTATTTTTGACAGAACACAAAACAAATTGTAAAATAACAGCTGGCTGGACAGGAAAACAAATCCTTTGTTAAAGGAAGGCAGAGAATTAGAAGCAGAACAGTTCAGCTTAAAACAACGTTCTTTGTTTGTTTGTTTTTTTCCACATGGCCTCTTTTAATTTAAAGAATAAACTCCTCCATTTATGTCAATCTTCCTGAGGTCTCATGTACATACTTGCAAGGTTTATTTCAATCCATTTTCTAATACAATCAAGAGATTAGATCTTCTTTATTACACAGCTTTATTACCAAAATGGAATGTTCCCATTGGCTGCTTTAACTGCAAAACTGTTTGGATTTTCATAAATTGGATGTGATATTACGCTTAACACAGAACATAGGGCTGGAAACTCTCATTATAGGAAATCAGAACACAAGAGGAGAGTTCATAACCAGTCCTTTCCAGCCTCCTTCTGTCCTGCCACAGACCCATCCCAAAATCCTGAAACACAAACAAGAATTTATTTGCAACCCTGTCTGAACTCTGCAGCACCTTGGGTTGAATTGCCTGATTTAAAGGATTTAAGGCAATTTATAATCAGGACCGAACAGATTCCGGAATCAGCTTCAAACCAGGAGTTGCCTCTATGGGAAATTGGGTTTCTTGAGGAAATATTTTTGTCAGGAGTCTTTGGTTTTGGGCACAAAATCAGTAGTCACTGCACAGCCACCATAGCAGTTACCACAATACGAAACTTCCTGAAGAATTCCTGATTCCATAACAACTTTCTCACCTGCTCAAGTCTCATGCAACATTTAAAAAAATGTAGATGAGAGGTATTTTGATGATTATCATTTACTTAGAGAGTTTTAACCCATTATGGATCAGCGGGAACACAAGGAAATTATGAGTTTTCTGCATCCTCCAGTACAAGCAGTTTGAAAAATTACCAGCAATCTAATGCCAATTCTTCTTTCTTTTTCTTTTTTTTTTTTCTGTGCCTTTCAAATCACCTCAAAACAGCCAATCCTTAGTGACTCTAAAAAAGAAATAATTGAGAACATAATATTAGGGAATAACTAGGGATTAAGAATGGCATACACAAATAAAAATCAGTCCCTCCATCCATCAGTAAATATCAGATATATCCCACAGTAGACCTCAAGATAAAATTTGGAATAAAGCAGCTGTTTTATGAAATCATCAAAATACTGAAACTCACTGTTAAAAAAATTATATTCTGCTCCATACATATTGTCTCTATTCTTGAAATATACCCATGTGAATTTTAGAAGACACGGATAAAAAAGGTGGATTTGAAAACAAAGAAATTTCCTCATTTTCACTGCAAGTTGAGTATTTCTGCTGATGTCTGAGATGCTTGGCTGCCTTTTAAGGATCACCTTTTTGTGGTAAAAAGATAAAGGGACTTGTGCACGTCCCAGCTTTCAAATGAAATGTTATCTAATTCCAAAGTCACCGCAACTGCAGGACATAGGAGCTCACCACGGAAAATGCACATTCGTTGGGAGAAATTGGTGAAAAAGTTTTGAAATAGTGAGGAAAGGATTATTAAAAACATTCCTACCAAAGATTCCTGGCTGTGTTTACACCTGCAGTAACACGCTGTGCTTTGTCAGAAGAAACCATCAATTCGGGGTCTGGGGTTTATGGAGAATATCTAACAGCACTGGCACATTTCCCAGGGAGTTTTTAGGACCTGACAGTGGAGACATTAAAGAGGAACCTTAGGATTTTGTTGATGAATCATAAAACACTTCAGGAATTATGTTTGTGCAAGATGATGGACCAGTGGTTTATTTAAGGGCTGAGTGAAGCCCAAGAATGAGAGTTCAGGCTGAGAAAGAAGCGCTGGAAACTTTTGGGTACTTTCATGAATACAGAGAAGGCAAAATTGGTCAGTAAAGGAACATCCTACAAATCACCGGGAGCTCCGTGATGGAGTCCGTGGTGCCAAACACCCCCCACACATCACGAGGGGATGGCAGAGCTGCAGGAGCCTCTGTCAAACGTGAGATATTTCCCCAGTGAACAACTCCACGGAGTGGACACATTTCCAGAAGCACCAATAAAGCCTGGGATGAAGGATATGCAGGGGTTTTGAACGAGTATATTTATAAAAAATGCACTTTTTCCTCCTCAGCCATGACGAGGTGATGTAGGATTGCAGCCGTTCCCGAGGGCGAGAGGATGCTGATAAATGGAAGGAGCAGACATAAAAAGCAGGGTACAAAATAGATAAATAAATAAATAAATTATAGGGAAAAGTGTCAGGGATCACATTTAGGTGGAAATAATCTGCTACACACACCACCAGCAACAACTGCTTAAGCAGCATGAATAAAACTGCCTTTGCAGTAATCCACAGGCTAAATGAAAATCAATATTATCCCTTTTTTTCTCTTTTTTTAATAGGTTAATATCTTACTAGATCAGTGAGATTTGCTGCAAGCCAATTGGAACAATGTTTTTACTTTATTCAGCCCTCTCTCCAATCTGTAAAAGACAAGTTGAACAGCTGGAAGGGATCTACAGGAGACAGAGGGATCAGAGATCCAGAAAATAATGATTTGTTAATCCTTGGGAAGAAGTGAAATAATAGCCCTGTTAATTCACAGAAGCAAATACAGAAAATCAGATATTAGAAAAACCTAAATTCTAAGACAGCAAAAAAAAAATTAAAAAAAAAATATATATAAACTTGAGTTTTGGGTTTCGGAGAAGTTGCAATGCTCATAAATTACAATAAGGAAGAATCAGATTGTGCATTGGGGAAAAATCATCATCATAACCGAATATTGGCAAAGCTGTTCATCTGTGAAGGTGTGGAATGCTTTTTTAAATAAAAAACAAAGAAACAAGCGAATGGAAGTTGCTAAAAAATACACAATTTTGAGAAAGCAACACCTGCCAGAGTTGTAAATATTAGTATTGAGCAAAGGAACTGATCTAATCACCCTTCTGTTTGTTGCCAATATTTTCTTTCTTAAATTATTCTGTGCTTCTGCAAGAGTGCAAAATCCTCTTAAACTGTTGAAATCCACAATTGGTTGGATGAGGGGGATGTGACCAGTCCTGGTTTACTCAAAACCCCTCAGATTTCGGAGGATGACAGAGAAGCTGAAACATCACAGGTTTCCTGATAATTGCACTTTCTCTAATGAATTTAAATGCTAAATTAACTGGTGTCCAACTTGGCAAAATGAGGCAAAAATCAGATTTTAATTCTTCTGCTCGGCAGAAGTTTCCTGATGTGGCAGAGCAGACCGAGAGCCTCTGCTGTCCCACTGGCCAAAAGGGCATTTCCTGAGTTCTGCTCGTGACACCAAAATGTGGAACAGGGGAGGTTTTTTATCTTTTGATAAAGCCTTAAAAATTGTCTGAAATCCAGCTCCAGGAAGAAAAGGGCTTGGCTGAGCAGAGCCTGACGTGAAAAGCGTTGATGTCACCTGGGAGGTCTGTCCCACACAGAGGGGCTCAATAGCAACTGCTGGAAATAAAATATCTGTTTAAAAATAGCTAAATGCTGCTTGGTAACTGTATGTACAGTAAAAAAGAATAAATAATCATTCTTATGTCTGTTTAAGAGAAATAAAAGAGAAATTAAGAGAAATGAAGAGAAATGAATTTCATGTTCTCTTCAGTCCTTCACACAGAACGCTGTTCATTTTCTAAATGTGCCTCCCAATTAAAGATTTTCAGAAGTAAAAAGGAAGGAGATAATTCTTTTTTAGCCTTAATTTCACCTGAAGGCAGGTGAACTAAAAACTCAAAGGTAATTTAATATCAGCTGATATCAGTAGAATCTGACAGAGATCTGTCCTGTTTAATCTCTTCCGGTTCAGGGAACTACAAACATAACTTTTTCAGAATCCAGATTATTGTCTGTGATGCTGTGAGCTCTGTTTCCAAATACGCAGCACACTTGCTGCTTGTAAATCCTGAAGGATCTGCGTGTTCCAGAAATATTATGGCAATTTAGGAATAACTGATCCAAGCAGGCATGCGTGCCCAAATAAGCAGAAGAGAGGGGAACTCAAATTAGGCAAATAAATTGTACCGGGATCGCACTGCTGTCGCTCTGGTTTTCTCCCGACGCTTTCCCGGATATTGAGCTTCCGCAAACCAGTGCGACCTCAGTGTCTCGGACCGCCCAAGGGTAGGGGGTGGTGACACTAGGAGGTGTGACCTGCGTTGCCATTTGTCCTCTTAAAAGCAAAGCAAATAAATGGATTTTTTGGCAAACCATCAGCTGTGAGGTGGAAAAGCCAGGTCACCTGCACCTGGAGCCAGGCACGCTCTCCTCACCGGTGCAAAGGTGTTTTTCCAACCCATTTCAGCATTTTTCTGCTACCTGGATGAGAGCAGAGTTACAAAATTCCCTGTTGAATTCCCCTCTGGTTTCATTCTGCTTCAGCACACGTTGTCTCGAGATGCATTCAGTGAGCATCCCCAAGTTCTCCTCGCTGGCTGGAAAACCTGGCTTTTGGAGCTGAAAGAGGGGCTGGATGTTGGCCAGGGAATGGAAAAAGGGAGGAGTTGCTGCTGGGGCTGCGGTCTCATTTCTAATCTCTCATGGTGCATGCTCTGCCTAATTCTAAACCGAGTTTAAGGCCACAAATAGACAGCCCTGAACATGACAGACTTTTATTCTTCTGCTTGACAGACGTTTCCTGATGTGAGAAAGCAGACAGAGGAGACAGTTTGAGCTGTCCCCTCAGCTGGGCACACTCAGCCTTCCCCCATAACCCCAGACACATCAAACACTCACAGTAAAACCAGCCTGGCCAAGGTCCCTGAAGGCAGAGAGGAGCAGGGATCCCACCAAACCCAGCAGATTTCTGTTCCTCACCTGTGAGGTGACCAAAGGCATCAAAACTCAGCGTCCTGGTAGAGCTTTGTAGCCAGAGCTGCTTCACGCACTGGGGGGCTGCTCAACACCAAGAGAAACTGCAGGTTTGAATCCTTAATTGATGCCTGAGCAGAGGCTCCCTAGAGCAGAGGCCAGGGAAGATTCAGAGAATAAAATGGGGATTTATTGCAGGGCCTTCAATAGGAACACCTCGGGCACTCAGAGCCTCTCCGGGAGAGGCCACACCCAACATGGACCCCGGGGCACCAGTTTGCTCCACTTGGATCAGTTTGGATCCATTCCCAGATCAGGGTTCATTCTCCAGTGACAATTTCAGGGGATGATGGAATTGAGCCCAAGTCTGTCCCCCCTTTTAGAGGCTCAGTTTCCATCTTTGGGGGCCTGGGCCAACGAGGTGTCCTTGAGTGCAGCCTGGAGAGGATTTGTTGTGTCTGAGCAGGATGGGAGAACAGGAGCTCCCAGCCCGTGGGGAGTTTGAGAGTTCCACTAAAGCAGGGCAGGGTCTGAAAAATATAAAAGCTGAATCTTAAGGCATCATAATAAACCTGATTATCTCTGCTTGGCTTAAAAGTGAGAAAAAGTCCATGAATTGAGTCACTAAATACAGTCAGTCTGTGCTTTATGCATCCCTGTTCTCTTTAGCAAGTCAAAGTCTTGAAGAAATGCAGATTTTTAACTTTTACGTGTCACTGCAAATGGGATTCGAGCTGCAGGTTCTTGTTGGGGTGGTGAAGTCAGCATGAACGCTCCATCTTGCCACACTTCTCTGTGTTCTTTCTCCTCCTTTATTTTGGCATGGGACTGAAAAAATGTGCCTGGAAATGCATTTCTTCATGGCAGGGTTGCAATGCAAACAGAATATTCCCCTCCTATCAGACACACACCTGTTGGGAGCTTTATCTGCTCTAAGCTAATTTCTTCTCCTCGTCCCTAATAAAAGACATCCAAAAATAATGCCACTTTCAACCACCTGAGCATTTCCACTCCAGCACGGTTATTTGGGGGTGGCTTTGCAGGAATCCGTTTCATTTTGGTGCGACAAGGAAAGAGAATGTGTAAATGACAGGAAGATGAAAACAAAGATTTGTTGCAATTTAATTTCTTAAGCTGCACCAGGTAGATCACCAAGGGCACATCTGTCTGAACGCAGCATTTTCATTTGCATGCACAACTGGGAACAAATTTGGGTTTCACAGGTGGTTGATATGCTGTATGCATTTTCTAGAAATTCATCAAATCCCTCTTATAAATTGAAAGAAAGTTTTTGTGTTGCGGGAAATAAGTAATTAAAAAAGAGATGATGTGGGGAGGAGATGAGTGGATTGTGAAAGAGACAAGTGTTACGGGCTAAATGTAAAAATCTCACAAACAAACAGCCTCGGCTATTTGTTCAAGTCATTTTCAATAATCCAAACAGAGTTTTAAGACAACAATATTTTGCATAAATTATTCCCATTTCAAATTTATTTGGTCAGAACAAACAGAACAATTCCCATCTTAAGTGAATGAACAATCAGTCTCGTGACAGGTACTGCATTTGATAACCGCGGGGCTGGATCTCTGACAGAGTCTGACTGAACTAAACCAGGGAGAAGTAAGATCAACCCAATCCAATAATTTATTTTTTTTACCTCTTTCTATAAATGTGAGGTGCTCTTAGCTTAGCACAGGTGGGAAAATGCAGGAGCCAACAAGGAGGAGTTCAGAACTCTGGGAGATCTGTTTGGGTTATCAGCTTTCATGGAAAATATGGGATTTTATGAAGGGAAACAGAAATTTATAAACACGCCCTGCTCATGGGGCAATGTAGTGTCACTCTCTGTGCTATCTGTAGTGTATTATCCCTCCAAGTTTTACAAATTTCTAAGAAAAGAGAATTTTCTGTGAAATGTTGAAGGTGTCAGGATTGCACTTTTCCTCACAGTGACAGACACAGCCCCAAAACTGGAATTTGTGGGGTTTTTATGTCTTTCTCCACATCTTTCCCCTTTGGTTCCTAAAACTTCTGAATGTACTTTCACCCTGCTGTGAGTTTGTCCACCAACAATTCCCAGCTTCGTGTTGTCAGCTGCTTCCCACAAGTCCCTTCAGGCCATTGACCACATTCGTAGATTTTTTTCCCCCTCCCCCTTTAATTTTAGGAAAAGTCCCAGAGTCCAAGAGCTGTGAGTGAGCAGAAAACACCCTCCAGATATTTTGGGTATTTTTTTTTTTTTTTCTCTTTTAGGTTCCTGTTTGGAGCTCTATTCTGCCTTAAAGTTTGAAAAATGCCCAGGTAAAAAGCAAAAATCAGAGTTTTATCTGCTATGCACGTGGTTTCTCCTCGTTGCTGAGGTTTACATTTCATCATCTCATTGATCCAAACCCTCAGTCCCTGGTGCTCCAGCAATTACCAGCAGGAATTTCTCCACTGGGGATTTACCAGCGCGCAGCAAACCATGGAAGAGGAGAAAAATTCTCAGCTGTTTTTGTGTTTTCTTGCACTGATTTAAGCTCTGGGTTTCTTTAAAAATATCCTGGTTTCATTTAATTTAATTAGAACTTTAAGAGAATTGAATGAGGTTGTAATTAAACACGTTGGAATATCTTGTGGAGTGAACTTCTCGTGTTCAGTTCTAGGAGTTAATAACCACCTTCATTGGAATGATGTCCTTATTTATCCCAGTTTTAGTTCTGGATTTAAATCACACCGATCTGTCTGAAAGAATTGTCTGTACTGATGCCAGCCTCTTGCCAAAATCCCATTTCCCCCAAATTCACCAATTCTCAGGATCATCCTTGATTTGTTCCATACAATAATACCTCAAACATACTAAAAATATCAGCTTGTATTTGAAATTCCAGCTGACCCCACATTCTGAGGTTATTGTGGCTGTTCCCTCCTGTTTCCTGTGTGAAAATTACTCAATTCCTTTTTGCTCAGGAGAAAAAGAACAGCTAATAAGTATTTAGGAGACTAAAAGCAAATAAAGTAGTAAAGGGACTGTATTTAATGTATTTAAAAATACATTAAAATGGAGTCAATTAACAACCCTCAGCTCCCATGCCCACTGTTGCTGCTGATTTATGATTTATGGCTCACTGCTGACCCTGCATTGTGCAAACTTTGAGCTCCAAGCCACACTGGCAACCAAATGTCCTCAGCAGGAGTTTTTAATATGCCGTGTACAAGATGAGGGCAAAGATTGGCTCACCAGTTTTTAATCTCCCGAAAATTAATTATTCACAACCCTGAAAATAACACCAACACCTGAACTAGAAGGTTGCTCCGGCTCTGCCACACTGCAGTGCTGCTTTTCCCTTCTGCTTGAAATGCAGGTATTTATATTTTATATGAAAATATTAATAAATTAAAACAAACATTTAATTTATACTAAGCCTGAGAATTAATACAGCCCGAGGAAGCCTCCCTCCCTGCACAGGCACTGTTTACTCAGATGTGTGCTCTGATGATGCTGTTTTGATAAAGCAACTGGGCAGAACATTCGCCCGTGACGAAGAATTTTAATAAGGCCTTTGCCAGCCTCTCCTTCATCCATATTCTCACAACTCTTCACGCAGATCAGGATCATGCAGAGCTTTCTCAAGGAAGCTCCTCATGTTTGGACAAACTTTAGACAGGCTGGAAGGAGAATAATTTGTCCCATTTTTATTACTGATCACCCCATGGCCACTGAGTAATGCCCAGAACAATTCCACCTGCCAGCTCCCTGCAAAACAAACTGAGATTACATTTAATATAAGCAGAAAAAAAGGGGATTAGTCTATGTTAGAGGCAAGTTCAACTGACTTTTTACTTAGAAAAATTGAAAAAAAATTACAGAGCTGATCAGTAATAATTATCACCGGACTAAGATTTTCTTTTGTCACGAATAAAAATGGATGGTTTTGTTTCCTCCGTTTATGGCTCCAAGAAACTGATTTCAGAACGAGATCCAACAGCTCTTTTCCTCCTCTTTCCCTGGACAAGGATGGTGGGACACTCATTTCCCACCAGAAGCCAAACTGAACGGGCTCCCCTCTCATCAGCCGCTCAAGGAGGAGTCAGAATCCCTGAGTATGGAGCTGTTCTGCTTCCCAAAATCCCTGTGGCGAGGAAGGGCTGGAGCTTGTGCAGGACTTGGGGAGGATTCCCTCTTTCCTTGTGCCTTGGGAAGAGAAGGGCTCCGTTTGGGGGGCCCTTATCACCCTCAGACACCGACGGCAGAGGCTGCAGGGAGGGAAAAGTGACCCCTGGAACCCCCAGATGGAGCAGCCCCCAGATCCCCCATCCTGGTGATGCCTGATGGTTTTTTGTCTTTGCTTTTTATCCCCTTTTGATACATTTTTATTCCCTTTCCCTTTCCCTGGACCCTTCACAAACACTCCCTGTCCCTCAGCCCTACATGTGGAGAACCCTTGGGGGCTGAGATTGAGTTCAGCTTGGGGCTTCTCTGAGGGGAGCAGACCAAACATCCCGAGTGTCTCCAAAGCAGAGGCTCCAGCCTTGCCCGGAGCCTCCTCTCTGCAACAGGTTTGTTCAGCTGGGCTGGAGTCTCCCTTGGGGGGGTCATTAGAATGGGGGACAGTTCCCTCATTGGTTCCGTTTCTCACTGGGGATTTGAGGTCGATCTGCTCATTGCTGAGCTCCATCCAATTGGATCCGCGTTGGACCCGGGGGTGCTGCTGGGCTGTTCCCACCTGGGCCGAGTTGTGTCCCTGGGATCCCATTAACCCAAGGGAATGCCCTTTGCCCTGCGCTGCTGGGGCTGCCTCGGGTTTGTGCCAGCCCTTAAGGCATCACTGGCACAGCAAACACATGTGAGGCTGGCACGAGGGAGGCACAGCCTGGCCACAGACAGGGACAGGCAGAGGGAGCACCACAAGGGACAAATGACCTTTCCCACCATGCAGGACAAGAAATACCAAGAGTTTGGTGAGATCACTGCTGGGAACAGACTCAGACCCTGTTTTAGACAGGGGTTCAGCATGGTAGGATTTGTTCAATCCTTTCACTCAGAGTGAAATTTACTTCTCTCTGCTCCAAAGCCCAGGCAAGTGTAGGAGAGAGACCCTTCTCTGCTCCGTAATCCACAGGGTGTCTCAGCAAATGTTACAGATCCGAGGGCTGAAAGAGCAGCTCCTGCTCCCCCAACCCCTGGATTTCAGTCCATACATCCAGCACGCTCCCAACAGATGCTGGCTTTACACAGCAAAGGATCTTGCATGGACTTGTAAGCAGAGCAGATGGTTTAATTTCATAATATCCAGAAAAACTCCATTTCTTAACTCTTTGGTGGGCAGCTGACATGAATTTCCATCTCAAACCCACTTGTCAGTGCTGAGGTGTGTGTAAGTGAACTTCACCTTTATTTTCAAGTGGGTATTTCTGCCCCTCACTTAATATCAACTCCAAGTGGATTAGAGTCAGAAAAGTCACCTTTGAAAAGTCACCTGCCAGCATCAAAGTACAAAAGCTAAAGCACTCTGCCATTTGTGGCTTGCATAGTGCTTATTTCAATTATTATTACTATTATTTTTATTATGTTTTATCTATGAGGAGCTCATTGCCACTTATCTCTGGCGCTGTCTTCAAGAACTGCAAATGAAAAAAATGAAGAAACACCAGCCAGGTGCTGTGAACAGAATATCCCCACAAGCCGAAGTGCTTTGGATTCCTCCTGCAAGCAGTTCTGAGGGGTGCTTAATACCCCTCCATCTCCACTCTGACCATTACATGCACTGCCATTATTATGGGTTATGAACCATCCCGGGGAATCAAGACATTAAAAAACAGCTTAAAAGCCCTGCACATCAAGAGTTCGTTGTGCAGGGGGAAAACCTGAGGCATCTCTGCAGCAGCTGAGCAGTGTGACAGATTTCAGGAGTGGTCCTGGTGAAGTACAGAGGCTGATTGCTCCGGCATCAGCACAGAGATTATGGCCGGGCTTAACGGGCTCAGATAACAACTGTGCACGGCACTCACTCTGCACTCAATTCTGCAGCTAAAATACATCTTTATTGATGGCTTCCAGCTCTCCCTTTATGGACTTTTTCTAATATGTGGGTGTATTTTATAGACAAGGGAGACTGATTGGGAAGGAGCACATTCGCTGCAGTCGAGAGATTTCCCTATTTCCATTAACGTTTGTTTTCATTAAGGCAAAGGTGCTGTGTGTGTTGAACAAGCTGCCATTTGTCACTGTGTGGACAGAAGAACTCCTGCTTAAATATGAATTTAGGCCTAAAGTTAACTGCAGGAAAGGCAAAAGAAAATAATTAGCTCACCTGGCAATGCTGCATCCCTGCACACACAGAGCCCCCACCCTTGAGGACAAAACTTTCATACATCTGCCTCTTTCCCCTTCTCCTTTTATATCAAAATCTGCTTTTGGAAGAGAACTTTTAGCACATCTCACTTTTAGCTCCATGATCCAAATATTGCTCCTGCTGTGCTTGTCTCCAAGGCCTGCTGGGCTGAGGTTCAGCAGTGCTCAATAAACCAACCGCTGCTGTGTGGCTGCTCTGCTGGCTGAGAATCCTCCAGGGAAGCCCCGTGACACCATCCTCAGGGTGCTGCTGGCAGAACTGAAAAGCTTCGTCCTCCTCAGATGCTAGCAAAGCACTCCTGGAATATTCTGAGCTGGAAGCACCCACCAGGATCATCCTGGCCCCGCAGACACCCCAACAACCCTACCCTGTGCATCCCTGCATTGTCCAAATGCTGCCTCAACCAGAAAATGAACCAAGAGCAGGTGAGGATGTGGACCAAAACATCCCAACTGCATTCTTACAAATGCAGTTTCTGGAAATTAAAGAAATGCAATGATCAGATTTGTATTTCAGACAAGCACCTTAATGTTAGCATTGGGATCAGAAGCAAATTCTCAGCCTTTAGATGTTAAGGAATCTTTTGTTCACCAGAAGAAGTTAAAGGGGCTGACAGAAAGAGACCTGATCAGTGAGCACGGAGAACAGGGATGCATTATTACATGCAAACACTGCCTCTGAGTCTCCTCAGCGGTAAAGAAGAATAACTTTGACATGTACTGGACTAGAGAAATTTATTTTTCAGAAATAAAAATTGAGGATTCTTTTCCCCTCCTTTTATGGCTCCAAGGCTATAGACTGCAAGCGTAGAGCCTTGTTTTCCAACTCCGCTCACGGTGACTTACGCTGCAGCTAACATCATTCCCTAAATAAACATCAACTTCGGCAGAATTCTAGCTCTTGGAAGTTGCTGATTTCAATAATTTGGAAGTAAGCTGTATCTGTTACATTTTGATTTTTCAAGCAATTTATTTTAACTAATGAGTGCTGAGAGAAGAGCACACCCCAGCTCATGCATTGGATCGCCAAGGCGAGGTGCACTGAAGGTTTCTGTCCAGAAGGGAGCTCAGGAATGTGCAGTGGGGATTGGAAAGGGCTGGAGGGGCCAGGGCAGAGCCTGCCAGGAGGGGACATTTCTTTCTCCTGTCGCTGTTTGCAGCTGAATCAACTCCTCACGACTTCTCCCTGTCCTCCACTCCTTTAAGGAGCACTAAAATGAGCAGTTCCTCTGAGTCCAGACACCTCGAGTGATGCCTTAAGATTTAACTTTTCCATTTCCCAGCTCCTGCCCTGCTTTAGTGTGGAACTCTCACACTCCCCACGCGCTGGGAGCTCCTGTTCTCCCATCCTGCTCAGACACAACAAATCCTCTCCAGGCTGCACTCAAGGACACCTCGTTGGCCCAGGCCCCCAAAGATGGAAACGGAGCCTCTAAAAGGGGGGACAGACTTGGGGTCAATTCCATCATCCCCTGAAATTGTCACTGGAGAATGAACCCTGATCTGGGAATGGATCCAAACTGATCCAAGTGCAGCAAACTGGTGCCCCGGGGTCCATGTTGGGTGTGGCCTCTCCCGGAGAGGCTCTGAGTGCCCGAGGTGTCCCTATTGAAGGCCCTGCAATAAATCCCCATTTTATTCTCTGAATCTTCTCTGGCCTCAGCCCTGTGCTCTGCTCCCCAGGTGGCAGAGATGTGACTCTGTCCCAGCCTCATGGTACCTCCACAGAACCACATCATCCATATTTAACTAGAATTAAAGCCATTCTAGAGCCCTTGCTGTTACTGATTTTATTTTTTCCTGTTCCATGAAGTGTATAATCCTAAATGAACTTTGATGGACGTTGTTCTTCTCATTCTTTGGGAGCGTATTTGGCCTTTGCATATCTGCAGTTATGAAGGTTTCCACGTGTATCCAGTGAAAGGAAGGATCTGATTTTTATGAACAGATTTCCTCTCAGATGCCGAGACTCCTCAGCCTGACGGAAACGTGCAGACACAGCCACAGAGAGCTCGGGTTCAGAAATGCCTTCCCGGAGAAAATGAGACTGAAAACATCACATGCCCTCCAAAATATCAGCAGGATTCTTCAAATCCTTGTGGCTCCTGAGTTCACTGAAGTGAAGGGGAAAATCTCCTTTGATTTGAGCAGGCTTAGAATCAGAGTGAATTATCTATGGCTCTCCCTGCTTCTGTGCCACAGATTCCCTGGCAACAAGGTCACTCCTCTGCCTGCAAAACACGGCCTGCATGAAAGCTGGAGCAGCTGGAGAATATTGCAGTGACTTTGTCATCCTGGGGTTATTCCTGTCCCCAGATTAGTGCTGGGCTGGATGCTGAAATACCTGCGCTGCAATTAAACAGAAATACCTGCTCGTTTAACAATGTTTACCACATAACATGTATTTTTAGAAGAATTTGTAGATTTAGTCAGCTTCTATTTGCTGATTAATTTATCTCACCTTGATTGATTTAATGGCTTTTCTCTCTCTTCTATAGCATTAAAAATCTGCCAAGAAATATCAAAATAAAAAGCTAAATAAAAATAAAAATCTAAGGGTTTTTTTCCATTAGTTCGTTCTGGTGTTCATTTTCTTTTCCAGGATTGCCTACCAGTTACCAGGACACATCACATTGCTCTTTTTTCATCATTTTTAACAGGAAAAATTGTGCCCAAGAAAGCCATCCTCCCTCTGTAGTGAAGTGGAGAGTAAAGCTGTATTTATCCATAAGATGATCTATTAAATATATCAATAACAGGTATTGGACATTGCCCTGTTCCAGTGCAGATGAACTGGTGCCACACATTCTGTCTGACACAGGAAATCCTAAACCCCACCCGTGCCTTTGCATGTCAAGGCACTGTTCATTACCATTTCCCTCTCTTAACTCCTGGATAAAGGAATTCGGAGAACAATTGCCAGGTTTTCCAAAGGTTTCAGCTCTGGAGGTGCTGTCAGCTTAGCCCAGGACTGCAGAACCCAGGCAAAGTGAAGCTCAGAGGGTGCCCAGCTGCGTTTGGTGCTGCTGCTGTCCCTGCTCCCAGGCACAGCCCCCACCCTGAAGGAATTTGGGAGGATCCTGTGCTGCTGCATGATCCAGTTTCAGGCCCCACACCACAAGACACTTTTCAAACATTTCGTTTCTCCTCCTGCTTGCCCTGTGCAGATCTCCCACTCCCAGCATGAGTGAGAATTAATTCGACACACTGGGATTTTCTTCCTTTGCAAGCAGCAAAAGGAAGTTTTGCTGCTTGTAAAGGAAGCATCACTGTGAACAGCTCAGGTCTTTTAAAAGCTATTTTTAGGGTTTGCCTTCATGACTGCAGTGTCCTCAGCAAGGTTGCTGCTGTGCTTGGTTTGCCATCTCCCATAGGAAACATGGAATCCTCCTTTAATTTTTGAGTCTTTAACTTTTATTTTGAGCTGTGTTTTTAGGGCAGGGACACAGCGTGGTGCCCGGCCCACATCTGGGAGGCTCCAAGGAAATCTGAGTGATGACCGCATCCAAAGAGCTCCAGCACCGGCTGCGGATTGAGAGGAAACTCAAGGGAAAGCAGAGGGGAAGAGCTCTCAGCAAAGGAGGTTCTTTGGCCAGGATTGTGCCAAGAAATCGCTGGAAGTTTTGAGATAAATGCAGCAATAAAGGGGAAGCAGAGTGGATATGCTGGGAATTCCAGAGATTGGGCTGGTTCACCCGAGGTGGAAGTGAGCAGATAATTCAGATCACGCCCCATCCCCTCCCAGCTCCCTGGAATTGCATCCTTTGCTGTCTCCTTTCCTCTCACGTGGTATTAAGGAAGGCAGGATGGCTAATGGGGAGGCCTGATCTTGTCATATTTGGTGTTCACAGGAATGCTTTGTGCACCAAATTAAATAAAACTGGAAGTTCTTGCAAATAAAGACCCCATTAGTATGAAGTTGGGTGAATGAAAATATCGTGTGAAGGAGAAACAAAGCTACCTGACCTCTAAAATGATAGCAGTGTAGAAAATCAGTAATAAAATCAGATCAAGGAAAAGTAGCAGAGATTTACAAAAAAAGAAGAACCAAGTGGTAAAATAGGAAAAAAAGAAAAGTTTGGCAGGAAAATAAGTAACATCCCAAAGGTATCTGGTGCTGAAGCAAGGTCAGGGTGTTCTAATAGACCACAGGAGACAGGTAAAAGATCTAAAGCCAAACCAGAAAAACAAGGTAACATGGTCCTGATACCTTTCTTAGTCAAACAATTGTGAAGTACTGAGGTGAAAAGCAATGCCAAACATCATCCTGACCCAGTTATCTGGACAAATGCTGATTACAAAGTGAAAAAGAGATTCCCACAAGTGTAAGGCAGAAAAACCATTTTGACCGGGCAGCATCTGTTCTGCCCTCTTATTTTATTTATCAGGAACTCGGAGAACAGTGGGAGAATAAATACACAGACAGGAGAAACACAGCCAGATTCCAGCCTGATAGAAGGAAATACCCTTCACTAGTCCTGCCAAATTATTAAATACAAATGTAGAAGTGATGTGCAAAAGAAGGTGCCTTCAAATAAGCCACAAATCATTTAGAATTCCAGGGTATTTGAAGGAAAAGTCTTTCACTTTTCATTTCTCAGGAAACAGATACAAGAAATAAAGTTGTTTAGGTTCCTTCAAGGAAATATATTCATTTTCAGAGCTTGAAATATATCCTGAAGTGGGATCTGCTCATTCTCTTTGTGTCTCTGCTCACGAGCACTGTATCTTTATGTGTGTCCTGGCCAGTGAGAAATGAGATCTCTGCCTCAAGAGTCTCCTCTGGGGAGCCCCAAATCAGGTGAGGAGAAAGCAAACACATTCCATAGCCTGGTATTCCTCAGCTCCCACCTCAGGTGGGGTTTCCCTCTGATTTTCAGGGCACAAGAAGAACCAACGCAATTCCTTATTCCGTGACCCCAGCGCCAACCACCCTTTCATGGACTCAGAAGGGCAGGAATTCAAATCCACCCTCCCCGTGCCACTCCCAGCTGCACTTTCTCAGCCAGGAAAGTAGAAAGATGTGTAAGGGCAGTCTGAGAGTCTGAACCTTTCTGGCACATTGCGTGTGATTAAAAATGTACAGAGTGCACGAGAGAATGAAACAAGGACTGGCAGTGATTTGGAAAATGTAACAGTTTAGTCCAGGGGAATTAGTAAGTGGATTTTGCCAGAACAAAAGGAAGAAAAGGAGGTGACCTGGAAGACAAACTGGTGCAACTCACCTTTAATATGAACAGAAAAAGAAAAAAAGTACAGCTCTGCTCATTAGCAGCTGGGCTGGGGTCAGCCAGGAACCAAAGATGATGCTGGGTTAACACAGACAATTCTCAGCTCTAAGGGCACTCAGGAGCTGTAATTCTGTCCTTGTTGGAGGCTTCCCCTAAAGCTGAATCTGCCTACACTTATTTTATTTCATTTCATTTCATTTTCAAAATTCTTCCCAAAGGTTGTTTTCAAGGCTGAGGGGAATTACAGGATCACGTGGAACACTCTGGACCTGATGCTGCCTTTTGCTTTCAAGAGTTGTTCCCTTAAAAACACAGTGGTCCCCATATGTAAATGTATAAAGGGCACCTACCAGCAGGCAGGAAAGAGATTATTGGAAAAATAATTGAAAAAACCCGAATTGTTGCACTTGAAGTTGAACTTTTTGTTTCTCTTTCATTATAAAAGTAGTTGTATTTGGAGCTCTGTGTAGCACACACCCCAGGGAAATAAAGGAGTCCATTTCTCAAGGTCTCCAGGAGAATTTTGTGCCCTGCTGGAGTCAGCACGAAATCTGAACCAGAAGATGGAGAGCAGCCACTGAGCACGAGGTTTGGCAGAGAGATCTGAAGGAACAATGGATGGTTTTTATCTGGCAGTGCTGATAGCCCCAAATGGAGCCCCTGCCCAAACCCTCAGCTGCACAGAGTGCACGCTGCAGCCAAAACAGAGATGCTGCATTAAAAGCTCTCCTCGTGCCAGAAGCCACAAGGTTTTAGGTTCAGGTCTGATTTTATTCCAAATAGAAAAATCCCCCCCGAAACAGCCACACTATAAATGTCTCCATTCCCTATCCCTGGCAAGCAATGACTGAATATTTTACCATCATTATTTATATCAGTCACTCTCACCTCGTGGCTTTGAAGGAGTGGGACACCACTGGTACCAAGAAAATGCAATTCTGCATAATTGTGCCTATTTTAGTTTGTTCTGAGGAACAAATCATTCCGTGGCCCTGCCCCAGAACACTTTTAGTGCCACATTTAGAACCAGAGTCATCCAAGGGACTTCACCTTTTCCATGACAGTTGGACACACATCTCAACTTTACCTTTTACTGGCTTTTTCTCTTTTCATATTAAAACATATTTTCCAGGTTTTCACTATTTTTTTTCTGGCTGGGATAGCTGTTAATAACCTTGCGCTTTCCCAAGAGTGTGTGTGAAGGGTTTATGCTGAAGAATCTCTCGCTGCCAGGAATTAGTTGAACCAAGGTAGCAGCTCAGGACTAAACCTGGGTTGTATTTGCACATTTACAGCACAAAACAATCCAGTGATCAATCTTCAGACAATAACTCCTGTAAATAACACACAGAAAGTAAAAACACAGTACCCAGAGATAAAGAAGGTTTTAGTTAATCAGTCTCTCCATGAGATACACAACTGAAGAGGGTTAAAATCATTGAAAGTTAAATATCTGTATTAAAATACAGAAATGGACATTACCTAATTCATTAACCAAACCAGCTCCTTAGCCATTCCTGAATATTCCTTTATTACTTTTATTTTGTAAACCTTTTTTTCCTAAAACTTAGATTCAGGGAGCAGAATTGATGTCGACAATATGTGATTTGCTGTGAGGAAAAATCAGGCTGAGGGAATTGGGATTGTCCAGCCTGGAGAGGAGAAGGTTGTGTGAGACCCCACAGCTCCTTCAGGGGCTGCAGGGAAACCAGAGAGGGACAATTCCTCAGGAACTGCAGGGCCAGGAGCCAGGGAATGGCTGCCAGTGCCAGAGGGCAGCGCTGGCTGGGATATTGGGCAGGAATTGTTCCCTGGCAGGGTGGGCAGGCCCTGGCCCAGGGTGCCCAGAGAAGCTGGGGCTGCCCCTGCATCCCTGGCAGTGCCCAAGGCCAGGCTGGACATTGGGGCTGGGAGCAGCCTGGGACAGTGGGAGGTGGCCCTGCCATGGCAGGGGTGGATGATCTTTAAGATTCTTTCCCACCGAACCCATTCAGTGATTTTATAAATAATTCCATTGCACTGACAGCACGTGTTTGCAGCAGGACATGAAAATGCCCTTAGGTCATGAACCAGACTGGAAAAAGGCCCTGTTAAAGGACAAATTCTAACCAAGATATTTTGATTTCTGCCTGACCAATTCACAGCAAGAGTTTCATGCCTTGCCAAGAAGAAAAGAACAGGAGGGGTTTGTATTTCCTCCAGTGCCCCTCAGGCTGTGCACGGGCTCCCACCTCTCTGGGAACTGCGTTTCACTTTCCTCCAAGCTCCCAAGAAGTGAATTTTCACACAAATCCCTACATTCCATCATTCCTGCTTCCATTTGAACCCGTGTTCCTCAGGAGGGGAGAGCATTACCCTTTAGAGTTTGGGCTTTAATGGAATGCAAAATGAGTTAATGAAACTTGGCCATGAACCAGGAATGCCAGGGAAGCCAACAGGAGAAGAATGCTGAAACCTCAGCCCTGCAGATGCTGTTTTCCTTTACAGCAATGCCTGTATAGAAATTTATATGCAATAGAGCACATATGTAAAAAGCTGAGGTGAAAGAATGAATTTCAGCCTGGTTTTTGTAGCAAAACTGTGTGGTAGGCAAAAAGAAATCCGTAATAAAATGTTGAAAGCCAGTTTAGGAAAAACATATTAGCAAACTGCACAAATGCATCCTGTAAGTGCCTGTTTGAGCTGAGGCAGAATTGCCAGGCTGAATTCCAGATTCCCAAATGGAACCTGCACATTAAGGAGAATATTGTTTCTAATCTGTTCCTCTGGCTGAGTTCCTTGTAGGTACTTCAGGGAGACTTCTATAAATTCTTTAATAAAATAAGCCATTTTAAAAATAAATTTCATGATTACCTTGTTACGTTGGATATGCTGAAATTTCTACAACTCTTTGACTTTTTCTGTTGCATCTTAAGACTTACATTATATAGAGCACCCAAAATAGAAACCACCCAATATTCTGCAGCTTGTGGCAGCGAGTTCCCCAGATTATTTTTATGTTTTGGTGAAAAGAACATATTCAGCTACAAAAGTGATAAATGTGGCTTTTTAATTCATTATTTTCACGCTTCTTATGTCCTATTTCACCGCTCTCTGCTCCACAAAGAGGGTTCTAATAATTCCAGATCTATCCTCTTACAAAGCCATCCGAGGTCTCTAATTATTCTGTCACCTTTCCCTGGACCTCTTCTATTTCTGCTAAATGTTTTTCAAGTGCCTCCTGTGACATTTTAATTTACATTTTTCAAAAAGAGTTCCAAGTCACTTGGCTCTGCAGCAGGAACCTTCTTCACCTCGAGTGCTCCCTTCGCTCTCTGCTCGGCTCCAGGACCCAGCAGCTCTCGCACAGCCTGCGTGCGTCTGAAATATTTCATTTCTCATTAACTGCTTCTGGGACCTAATTCCATCCGAGCCCTCCTAATTCCCAGCTTTTAGACTATCGTGGGCAAAACTTGTAGCTTCTTAATGGGCTCAACCAGATCTGCATTTCCATTTGCAGAAGATTTTTCTAAACCCCTCCTATCACCTGCTTGGTTTCAGTGACAGAGCGTGTCTGCCTGTTCCCTCTTCATTTTACACCCTTCTATTGTTTGGGTGTTTTTTGTTTCATTTGGATTTTTTTGTGTGTGTGGGTTTGAGGTTTTGTTTGTTTCTTTTTCCTTTTTCTCTGGGTTCTCTTTTTCTTTTTTGTGTGTTTGATTGTTTCATTCATTCGTTGTTTTTAGTTTGATAGATTCTTCTTGAAACAATCCCAAAATGCAGTTTATTTGGATACCTCTGAGTGGCCCAGTTCCTCTGTTGCCAGAGAGGAAATTCTCTTCAGAATCATTTACGCTTCACTTCGTGCTTCAAGTAAAACACACTTGACTTCTGCCTTGAAAAGATTCTCTAACTTTTCATCCTAAATGCTGTCCTAAGTAAGGATTCTGTCTGAATGCTCTGCCATGAGCTGCCAATCCCCGGTGTCTGATTCCCCCAGCAACGCCTTGGCCAGATAAGAGTTTTTCAAATCAAAAAGAGACAGATTAGCAAAAGCACTAAAACCTTCTGGTAAGAAAAGAAAATATTCTTGAGGAAAAAAAAAAAAAGGAGAAAAAAATCTCTTTGAAAAACTGCCCAGAAACAGAAATATTGCTTATGCAACATTTGCACTCTCCTTGTCCTTGGGAAGTTTCACATGGACCTAGAACAGGGCATTGCCAAACAAAACAGCTAAAAAGCAAATACCCATTCTCTTTCCAATATTTAATAAAGGAAAATAGGCCCTGCTTTTAAATATTTAGCTTTTCCTAACTGATTTTATTGGCAAGAGAAGGCTGATATTCTAATTTATCCATTATATCAGCATTGATGAACATACAAATACCTTTTCCTCTCCTACAGCGTATTATAAATGAATATTCAGGCACAGCTGAGCATCTTGATAATGCTGCTGCCAAAACCATGGACTGAATAAAGACATTTGAGTTAAATGACACTGAAGCACTGTTGAGCATTTGCTGAGTGCCCCTGGTGCTGAGGAGAAGTTGGGAGGACACAAATGATCAAAAAGAGACCCCAAAGACAAAGGCAGATGAAGAACAGGACCTGCAAAGGACACAAAAGCACAGCGTGGCAGCACCTGAGTCTCTCCACTGACCCCAATTAACAAACGAACAACGTGAGCTGCTCATTTGTAAATAAATATTTGATGGAGATAATACCCACATTATCTCAGAGGCTTTTTCTCCCTTCCTCCCACATTTTTCATTATTCAGACTGTGTTGTGTAGCTGGGGCAAGGTTTTGGCAGTGAGGGGGCTGCAGGGGTGGCTGCTGTGAGGAACTGCGAGAATCTCCTTCCCAGATGGGTCCCACAGAGCCAATCCCAGCTGGCTCCAGGAAGGACCCAGCCAGGGCCAAGCACCGGTGTCACCTCTGGGGTCACATGTAAAGAAGAGGGGAAAAAAACCCACACAACTCTTACTAAAGAGCCGAAAGTATGGACCTGTCAAGGAAAATAATCAGGGAACGTCATCCACCAGAGATGCACATCCCACTGGTTCACCAGCTTTTGAAGGAAAACCAAAATGAAATCAAACCCTGTGTGAAAAGCCTTTGGAGAAGCTCTTCCTGCAGTGGTGTTGAGTGTGGTGCTGCATGATGGAAAATCCCTGTCTGTGTACACCTGTGCAAACCTGGGGATATTTGGGCTTTAATTTTTGCCACTCGTACAACCAATAACCTGCATTGAATACAAACAAACAAACAATCAAACAACCAAATAAATAAATAAACCATCAAACTTGCACAGAGGACAGTTGCCAGTGTTCACTGTGTTCCCTGACATGCTGTTGGAACCCAGCTTGGCACTTTCCTCCCATGGTGCCCCTGTGGTGCCCCTGTGCCAGGTGTTGATCCCTGGCGGCTTCAGCCACTCGAAGCCATCCTGGGACCCAACCCTGGCATGAGGGGAGCTGCAGGTGAACCCCCCTGAGCTCAGGGCACGGCTGGCGAGCCCTGCATGCTGGTGATGCTTGATGGTTTTTGTCTTTGCTTTTTATCCCCTTTTGATACATTTTTATCCCCCTTTTCTACATTTTTATCCCCTTGCCCTTTCCCTGTCCCCTTCACAAACACTCCCTGTCCCTCAGCCCTACATGGGGAGAACCCTTGGAGGCTGAGATTGAGCTCAGCTTGGGGCTTCTCTGAGGGGAGCAGACGGAACATCCCGAGTGTCTCCAAAGCAGAGGCTCCAGCCTTGCCCGGAGCCTCCTCTCTGCAACAGGTTTGTTCAGCTGGGCTGGAGTCTCCCTTGGGGGGGTCATTAGAATGGGGGACAGTTCCCTCATTTGTTCCATTTCTCACTGGGGATTTGAGGTCGATCTGCTCATTGCTGAGCTCCATCCAATTGGATCCGCGTTGGACCCGGGGGTGCTGCTGGGCTGTTCCCACCTGGGCCGAGTTGTGTCCCTGGGATCCCATGAACCCAAGGGAATGCCCTTTGCCCTGCGCTGCTGGGGCTGCCTCGGATTTGTACCCAGAGCCCCTGGGATGTGGCCCAGCAGCACGGAGATGCTGAGATCCCAAAGCCTGGAACGTGCCCAGTGTCTCTTGTTCCCCAGCCCTGAGCAGTTTCTGTCCCTCTCTGCCAAGGGACAGAACCCAGCAGGAAATCTGCAAGGCTGAAAGCCTCCCAGGGGCTGGGTTGGAGGAAATTCAGGAGCTTTCCATGTCCTGACTTCCTCTACCTCCTCCACTCTGCCTCAGCATTTACTCCCAAATAATCTTCCTGCAGTGTTGCATCCAAGTGTGTTGCAGGGCCAGCTCAATTTGCTTTATCCTGAATACACCTCTGAATTCAAATTATATCTCAAGCACAAAGAATTGAGGCACCTGTTAGGTTTTTTTGCACTGAAGTCATCTTCCCCTCAGCCTCGACAGCTTAAGATACTGCAACTGTTAATTTTAAAAAAATAAAAATTTACATATCCCACAGAAAAATATCATGGCAGAAAAATTTTGGTGCAGGCCCTTTGTTCACATTTGTGATGATATTACAAGCCTCTCTGACACTCCTCATAAATATAATAAATATTTTTCTACATGAAATTTTGGATATTCCATTATAGCACAATAAAATTTTTAGTGTGATTTTTAGCTGTTTGTTATAGCATCCCCTAAAAAAAAAAAAAAAGAAACAGGTTCAGAAACAGCCATGGCTATAATATCCTTCTTTGAAGGATGCAAATAACGTTTTAAAGGAGTTCTTAAAAGATAATATGAAACTTTTGGGCTTGGGTTTTACATACAACCTATATTTCATTCCTTTAAATATTCATGAACATTTAACGAATATTCAGCTCCATAGAAAGAAAGTCTCCAGTACAGTGCAATAAAAGGTGGTGTATATATATATATATATATATATTTGCCCACTTTTTCTATCTCCTCCCACTGCAGTCAGGAATATCCTTTTATTGGCTTAGAGGCTGAACAAACAGCACACTCAATACAGGGTAATTTGCTAAGAATTTTCATTTTTTGATGGATTTTTTGTGGGTTTTTGAAGGATTTCTGTCAGGTGTGCTCTAGGAACATTGGTAAAGCCCAGTGCTGAAATGAGGGCAGGAATCAGGGATCAGCCTGTCCCTGCTACAGGAGATGAAGGATTTGGAAAGACAGCAGCAAGGAGCAGCTGTTTATTTGCTGCTGGTTTTGGATGTAGCCCGAAAGATTTATCATTTGATGTAGATTGAAGCTGAAACAGAACTCTGAAGTTAGAGGGGGTGTTTGTGGCTTTGTTTGTTCGATATAAATCTCAGTAGCTTTCATTTAGCAAAGCCCTCTCCAGAAATATTTACTTGCTTTTTATTTAAGGACAATAAAAACCTCTAAGCATCTAAGCACACTCGCTAGCACTTTAAATAAAACCAAAAATCATTCCAGAATCAAATCAGTCCCATATTTCCCCCCTCTACCAGGTGCACACAAAGCACTTCTCGAAGAAAAGTGGTGAAAATCAAATTAATCTTTTCCTCCCTTACATGAACCAGGAGGCCCAACCCTCTGAGGCTGCAGGGACACAGGGCAGCCCCCCCAAACAGCTCCAGCTCTCCAGAGCCATCCTGGGGAAGGAACTGCAATTCCAGAGGTTCCTGGCAAAATGGGGCTGCAGCAGCTCTTGGAAGATGATGGAAATGGGGCCTTTCTCCTGAGCGGAGAAAATCCATCCAGGCACATCCAGGATTTAAAACCAGGAGGCTTGGATACACACAGGGCAAAGCAAGGATTGCAGAGTGACATTGATCCCCACCAAAGGCCAGACTGCAGCTGAGAAATGCAGTTTAGGTGCTAAAACAGAGAATATTTCTCCTGTTTGTCCTCAGTCCCTTGGAGCTGGATCCACCAAGTCTCAGCTTCCATTTCCTCCACTCCAAACTCTCAGCATCAACTCACTGTCTTCCAATATGTAAAAAAAAATCTTTGAGATTCAGAACACCTCTGAAAGGCAGGTGTGGGGCTGGCCCATCCCTACTGTGGCGGTTGTGATTTCCGTGCTCTCTGGGTGCCCTCACCACGTGGAGCTCTGTGTGTGGAGCTCCGTTTGTCCCTGCAGCACCACAAAACTCACTCCAATATTTGCAGTCCTTAAAAGTAATCTCTCACCTTCTCTTTTGACATCACTGGCCAAATACAGGATTCTGAGTTTACAAACACAAACTGTCTTAGCTATTTATCAAAATCTTATCAGCGAATTCTACAGAAGGCCTTAAACGGAGATCTCCTGAGGAATAATCAGCCACCAGACAAACCATTTATATCTCTCTTTGGGAAAAAAAGTTGATGGCCAGAAGTCAGCCCCCCGAAATGATCAGCAGCACACTCCCTCACTCCAAACGGAGGAGGAAAACAAATGTTGCTGCACCATCATGTGCCTTGTCAGAGACATCGACACGTTCTGCTCTCAGTGCTGGGAAACAGTAGCTTCGGTGGGGTTGTGCTCCTTTGGCTGGACCAAATCCTAGCAGCCCATCTGTGGTGACAAAAGAACCCCAGGGGTGGGTTTATTGCTTATTATTTAGCAAAAACGATACGAAAATATTGATAGGCAATCGTTTGAGAGATGAGTTAATTACTCTTATTTTTAGTGACTCATGTAAAGCATCAACACAGAAGCAGCCATTTGGCAAAAGTATTAGCAGCTGAATAATGCTCTTCGAGAAGCCTACCAACCCTCTTCCAAATTCTCTGCTTTAAAATCACATCAGTGATGGAATACTTACAGTAGGAACAGGAGGAAAGCAAATTGCCTTGCAAAACAACAGCCATGCCAAAAACAACCTCTTGAAAAACCCATCCATTATTAATTCTAACAGATCATTAAAGCAATGATTCCTTTATTTGCTTGGGTTTTCATCAGTCAGGAAAAATAAAGTATGTTAATGCCTTGCATTTGTTGCCCTGACAGTTAAAAACTGTGTAAAAATTACAATGCTGGATTAATTTAGCTTTCTGGATGTCTCATTTCCAGAAGTGCAAAGTGGACAAATATTGTTTATTGGAACCCAGGCTGTTGGTTTAACACGTCTTTCTACATTGTTGGGTTTTTTTTTTCTTTTTAGACCAATGATGTAAGCAAAATGATCCCTACATTAATTTCTAGGTTTTTTTCAGTTTGGAGGCATTCCCCTTGTCCTGTCACTGCAGTTCCTGATGAACTGTCCCACCAGGGAGGGGCTCCAGCCCCTCAGCACCTCCGTGGCCTCCTCTGGACTCACTCCAATAGTTCCGTGTCCTTTTTTTGTTGGAAGCACCAGAGCTGTGCTTTCTCACACAAGAATTAATGGGGCAGGTGACACAATTCCTAACACTGCCTTAGAGGCCAAATGGTTCTGTGTCCAACCCTGTCCCACAGCTTTCACCATGAAGTTCCAGCTCACACCACGGTGTTCCTGTGATAAATTCATAATGAGTAATAAAGCACGTGATACAATAGTTCCTTTCCAGGATATCTTTAAAACTCCTGTTGATGCCTTAAGGGCTGG
>VYZT01009907.1:0-48716 GCA_013400735.1 Pomatostomus ruficeps
GATTAAAATTAACAGGTAAGCAAAAATGTTACTTTAAACTACTTAGAGTGTCTCATGATTTATTATCCCACACACTGCCTACATAGCAAGCATTCCAGAACTACTAATTTCTGGAACAAATGTTTAATGCACCCACCGAAACCACTGCTTGGAAGGGCTGAGACTTTAAGAGTAACATTTCTAACTTGTGACACTGAAGAATTGGCTACTGAAGAAATTAATTAAATACCAAAGTAAAAAGCAAGGTAAACTTCAAGTTCACAGTATCCCTCTTTGAAGGAAACCAACTGTCTAGTACAATTATTTCAAATAGAATAAATATATTCCTTGTAATACTAACACAGAAAAAAAATGCAGACTAAATTAAAATAACTTAAGAGTTAGATAAAAAATAAGTTGAAAAAAATTGGGATGGCTTTGAAATAACACCAAATAAGTGAGACAAAGGAACAGAACCCACAAAAAAAGTAGAACAGCCTTGTATGTTGCCAGAAGAGAGTTCAAGTATAGACAAGAGTAATTAATTTAAAACTTTCAACAGATGTTTGCCAGCTTTTTGGCCTGTAGAACAGGACACTTAGACCAGATCAACTTAAGCACAGAGACACATGTGAAATTTAAAATAAAACACATTGACTTCTAAATTTTTTGGATTCAGGTACTGTAAAGTTCTCTCTCCCCACAACTTTCCTATCGAATTCTGTCAGACACATGTATTTCACAGTAGAAGGCACAAGCTGAATGGTGCCTGTTTCTCAGCTGCCACTGGTCACAGCACAAGCTAAATAGCCAGTTATTTCTACTCTTTCTCCTATGGGGTCAGTAATCTCTTACAAAAACACATGGCTTTGTAGTTTGGGAGTATAATCTCTTAAATTTATCACCTCATGACACATTATTTGACATGAGATTTAAATTAGAATGCAAGCTGTTAATCAGTGTTACTGTATTCAAAATACATCAATGCTAGTACAAGAAATCCCGAGTGTAAACTGCTACAATGCACTCTGGACAGGCTCAACACCAAATGAAACATTCTCTGAAACCCACACTGCTCTATCTGCCTGAATTTTCTTGTTTTCTCCAGTCCCCCTTTTTGAAGCCACCCAGCACCAGCAGTTATCTACCACCACCTGGTATTCTTCTGATTCTGCGGCAGCTGCTGGTCCTGGGAGTTTATGTCCCTTTTCCCCTTCCTAACTGTTTTCATACGGTCAACCAAAGGTGGACAGTACTCATTACTTCTAAGGCGGCATTAGTCTTGGAATTTCCACAGCTACTGGAATTTAAATGTGCCAGGAAACTTTCAACAAATTAAGAATCTGTATGATGTACCTGGCAGAAAGTATCTCAGTAACTTAGCCATGTAGTAATAGAGTGTGAATCCCAGATTACATCACTGGTTCAAACCAGAGAAGTGACAGATTCTAAAATTATGGCACTGACTCAGATATAAGATCTGAGCTAATTCTCAAGGTTTCAGTAGCTACACACTTAGTCCTACAGAAGCAGTATCATTTACACCCATATACCACTGTCACTTTTGTGAATTCCCTAACAAATCAAGAATTAATTACAACTATTTCTTTCCTAGGTGTTCAGTATTGCTCTCTTAGTAGATGTTTGAAATCAACAGTATAGACTAAAATAGTCAATATATTATACATAAAACATCATTTAAGAAAACTGTTAAGATAAAATGTTACCTCAAGAAGCAGTCAAGTATTAACTCATGGTAGCATCCTGTAGGTTTATTCAGGCCTAGCTGTCTAATAGGCTGCTCGGAGTTTCTGAAATACCTAGGCTGTTACTAGAGCAAACACATAAGCAAGTGCTAAAGACAGTGTTAATTAGCTTAGTATTGAAACAAGGACTACGTATGAGTCTATTCAGTATAACCTCTGGAACCCAATGAATTCTAAAAATAAAGCTTATGCTGAAACACGGAGGGCACAGACTCCATTTTGCAAACCTTAGGGTTACCACTATTCATATCTTTATCTTTAGAAGTATGAATTGAGTTTTGAGGTACTCATAATTTTCAATTAGTGTTTCTTATCTTTTTATGACATAAATTTTATAAAATGTTTTTTGCTTAGAATTCAATCGTGATAAGCAGACACCTTAGCAGAAATTATGTGCAATTTTACGTACCACACAAAATTAAATGCATGCAGCTTTTGAATACAAATTCTATCTAGCTCTTCAAAAACATTCCTGTATTCCTCAGCTGTTTAAAACTACAAGCTCCTTCTACTGCTACATAGCAGGAACCCTTTAATCATTATGTGTATCACTTATACCATAACTCTACTGGGGACTCACTGTCTCACTCTAAAGGAGAGCACCAGTACAGTGCCAAGTGTCATATTTCAGAAATTTTGGGAAACTTTTTCAAAAGGAAATGTAGCACCTTGGAATTGAAGCTGCTGTAAAAAGATGTATCTGTTCAGAATGTACAACAGATCACTTGAACACCAGTATCATTGCCTTAGACAGGGACAGTGCCATTGTAGTTTTTCCTTCAATTAGGACAGAGGTGTAGCTTCCTTCGTGTGAAGTGCCAAACCCAGAGGTTTGGAAATAAACCCCTCACTTATGCCAGAAATTAAATACAGGTGCTAACGCACATTTGGAGATGAAACCCACTTGGAAATCACGCTTGCTGCCCGACAAGTACATGCCACACCACCAGCAGATAAACGTTTGTGGCTCCAGGTTTAACTAAGGTGTCAATACTGACCACCAGCTTGATTAGATTAGCAGTTAGCTACTTAAACGTATCAAAGGCCAGCATCCACACTGCTATTGTGTAAAATACTTGGGAATCTCCTCAAAATTCAAAGTTCAAAAACTTGTTAGTATTTCAAATGGAACTTTATTATAGGAAATAACTGATCTCCTCTACAAAACTGAAGATTTAAATTCGCTACTTAAAAAAATTGAAGTAGCTTTCTTCTTCCATACAAAATAGCATGCTCAGAAACAAACACTACATAATTTGAAATAACCGTATGAAAGAACATGATTAAAGACCTTCTTGAACACGAGTCTAAGTGGTTATTGTATATGAGCCCAATCCAGGAGATAAATGGTGACTGCTCCAACAGAAAGCACCAACTCCTTTACTCTTACAATGTTTACCAAGAGAGTTACCATCAATTTCTGCCAGCAGAGTACACATGCCTCATCCAGAGTCTCAAATATATACCTATTACACCTCTAGAAATCCAGAGTGCCTTGACATTGCTCTCCACAGTGTGGCTGGCCTTCATGGCCCTTTACTGTGCATCATGTTATAAATATGGTGTGCAAAGATGGCATGTACAGAGATACCAGAGCAAACTTACTAAGCAGGCTATCACTAGTCACAATCAAAAATGCTTTATAAACAATTTCCCACTGCAACAAAGGCATACTTGATGCAGGTTGTTCTGGCAGAGAGATACAACAAAAGAACTTGGAATAACAACATATTTTCATTGCTCTGCTTCCAATTCAGAACAACACTACTGTTGTATTACCTACAATTCTGACAGAATCTACTGTCCCAGCTACCTAATATAACTATGTAACAGCGCAAAGAGTTGGGACAATCAGAAAACTGTGTATGCGTTTCTATCAAAATAGGAAAAAAGATCTCTCATGTAAATCTCAACTGATTTTATTCAAAGCTCTACTTGTCACATAACACCAAGGCATTAGCTGCAAATGTGATAAATGGGTACTGTCAAAGTTGATCCCAGGGAAAATGCAATTACACTAAAAGCTGTCCCATTATTGTAGAAACAAAGCAATAAACTTCAGTTCATGTAAATTTTCCATATTCATCCACACCTAACTTAAAAGTGTTTTTCATCCAGTAGCTCAAGGACTAAGATCTACAAAAATAACCATATTGATAGCTGACCGAAATTCACTTCAGTGTCCGCAACTCCACCAGAACCTGGATGAAATTAAATTGACAGATATTAAACTGGAAAAAGACCCTATATATCAGTGAACAATCTTTTTCAAATACAAACATTTTCAGAACTCCTATTTGTATTTGAAGCAAGAAAGAAAATTCATGAGCATAGTTAACCATATTTTTTGTTACATGCACATGCATTTTGTATACAAAACTACCCTCAAGTAGGGTGAACGGTATTTAAAAAAAAATGGGTTTTTTTTGTTTTTGTTGTTTAAATAGAATTTGTATTTAACTGGTCTCATATTAAACTGAGACAGCTTTGAAGTATATAAAAATTTCAACCCCTTCCAAGACACAGTTGCACCAAATCATCCCAGAAGCAAGGAATAAGACAGACACCCACATAAACAGCAGCCTGTCAGGCCTCAAACAAGTGAGTAATCAAAGGCTGATCTAACCTAACCCCAAACGCTTCTATGTTCCAGAACAGCAGAGAGAGAAAACAATGTAAATAGACCCTCATCTAGGAATAGTATGACAGCTTTTGCTAGCTAACACTGCAGCCCTAAAGCATATTAGAAGGAATCCCTGACAATGATTTAAGAGCTTTATGCTTAAGCATTATATGCTTTAGAAGGTATATAACAGTTTTGCCAAGAGTTTACTGGATTTATTAAGGATCTGCATACAGCTGAGAAATCCACTTTCGAAGTACTTCCAGAAATTTTTAATGCATAAGAATACAGACAGCACTTCAACAAGACTTAGTAATTTATTTTCAGTCCACCACTGTATAAAACATTACTGGTAGACCTGAAATCAACAAGAATTCAAAATAACATTTCATTAAATAAAATCTATAAAACCTCACAACAATTGTCTGGTTTACTCCCCTTTTTTTTTATTGCAAGACCCATATCTCCAGTAATAGCAAGTTTTAAAATTGCATTCCAATACTGCATTCACACTGTATTCTCTTTTAATTTTATGACAGCTTTACTGTTGCCTCCATTCTCTTCTCTGCTGCTGTTTGGACACTGGGCTGGCAGTTGTACTTCTTGCCCACTACCATCTTGCATTCTTCACCAAGTGCTAGGTAGAAGAGGATTCTTCCTAGTCAAGCCTACAACCGACAAAATAGAAGAGCATGAGGAAGCACAGATCTGAGACTCCCTTGATTTGGAATGAAAAGAAACTCCAACCTCTACCTTGCAATCAGTACATTCCTTAAGGTAGCCTGGCTCTATCTCCTATTGTAACAAAGAAGTCTTAAAAAAACGGGTTTTGAATAGTTTAACATGTCTACCAAGTGGACCTTGCAGGTGAACATAATTTCACATTATTCCTAATCCAATTCTACAGTGAACTGTGACACAGAAATTGAAAGCATCCTATTCTGCACCCATTTTCCCCTCCACCTGCTCCGCATTTCCAGCACTCCATGCGCATACAGCACGTATCTCTGCTCCTCATCATGCTTTTAGTCAGGTCCTCATCAGGCCATTATGAAATACCAGCTGAACTGACCACTCTAGCAGCAAACTAAGGCCCATCAGGACAGCCAGTTTGACTACTTAACCAGCAAAAAACTGAATTAAGCATTTAAAAGTGACAGGGAGAGGGCAAAGCCATTCAGCCAGATGCTGCAAGAGCACTCTCCTTTCTAGCAAGACAGAGCTTCTAGAATAGCTCTGCTGCTTACAAGGCAACATCCACTGCTTATTTCCAGCATTCCAATACAGATTTAGAAAGTAGGCAAGAACCTCTTGAGTTTTCCTGGAAACTATTAAAAAACCACCAGAGATTCACAATGTCCTTACAACCGTGATTGATAAAAACTTATATTATGATCCAAACAACTACAACAGCTTCATCCATGTAAATAAATCCAAAGTTGCATGCAAAAAATTATCTTATCAACAAAAGGAAGATGGGATTACAGGTAGCCATTAGATTCCAACATTATTTTCATTTCAAGAAGCAGGTCATATTAAATTCCAGACAATATTAATTATAAACCTGCTTCACAGTTTCAAGAATTTTCATTACAGTACATTGATTACTTCTATAAAAGGAATCTGCTTAGAGCAATATTGTAAAGACTTCCCATCCATTCTGGTTGCCTAGATACTGTTATATTTCACTAAAGATTTAATCAGCTACCTTTGCTAAGTATATTACTCACTACAAAGGCAATACCACATTTCTATCAAGAATATATGAAAAAGTAATGAGGTACAGTCTATTCCAGAAGTTGAAGCACAGGATATTTGAATGGTGTTAATTCCTCTAAATAAGTTGCTTCACAAAACCAATTTTCTAATTTCAGTATCGATTTTATAGGTACATACAATACCAAAGTTTACATGTATCAGTAAATATAAATACAGAGTACCCATGTAAACATACATCAATAAGTCAACACAGCAACTTGATAATCAAGTTGTTACCAAAACATACCAGAAGTGGTCTTATTTAAAGCTTCAACAACCCTTCAATTACCAAAGCCAGAAAACCAATTTACTTGCTTATCACATATTTAACAAGAATTTACTTGCTTATCACAGGTTTAACAAGTCTCTTATTTAAAACACAGGTTCTTAACTGCTTTATGTCAATTAGCCCCAATTTCAGTTGAGATCCTGAAAGAATTATACCAAGACTAACTTTTAAAATATAACACAGAAATATGTTTCAAGGGAAGAGGTAGCCAGCAATTAAATGAAAATGAAACAACGGTCAAAATCTAACCTCAACAGGTAATAAATTTTCAAATCTAGGATTGGTGCATATGGGTATCTCGGACTCTGTAGCAGTGAGCTAGGGGAAAATCCCCTAGCTGCCTTGTTTTAACGCTGTCAATCAAAGATTCTGTTCCACCTCTGTTATTTTAATATTCATCACTTTGTTCTACTATTCAGCAATTACTAAAACCTCTACCTTTCTGTAACACTAATTGGTTAATGCAAATATGTTCCACCTTTGCCCAGAACTCATTGGAGAACTGTCATCCCACGTCACTTTGTGATTTGATGAGACCTCTGGACCCTTCNGCATTAGTACTCTAGGTGATACCCAGGCCCATAAGCTTGAAGCTATAACAGATAACTCCAGAGACCTTGAAAAGTTGGCTCCACAGCTTTGTAAACCCTAAGGACAAGGCTGTGATGATGGGAAACATCCTCCAAGACCCCAACTCTAATGCCTCTTACACCTATACTGTAAAAGGACTATGAGCAGTCACAAACATGGGTAATTAGGCTACAAAATCACTCCTTTACTTCCCATCCTTACTAAGAAATCTAATTTTGTCTTGTCTCCTCCTTCCTAATGGTGAAGGAGAACAAAATGTTTAGCATTAAAAAAAGAGGAGTTCACATCTCTTATTGCAGAAGCATACATTCCTGGTACATGAAAGTGTCTCAACAAAACCAGTTTATTTTTGTCTTAATAGTCTAATTTCAAAATCTCAATTATCCTTCCACTCGGAAATGTCACTAAGTTAGTCCACTTCAAAAACTGGATTTTTCTCAACAGTGCACTCAAAACTTTTCACTCTCAGAAGTTCAAAGTTCTGATTTTTCCAACTACTCTATATATCTTGCTAACTTCAATACTTTGTGGATACAAAATCTCTCAGGTAAAGCCAACCGAGTTCCATTTACAGAATAATTGTGTAATTTACACAAAGCCTGAGGTAACAGTAGGACACTGAGCAAACAAGGGGAATAAATAGAACGGCAAACCTAGGTAAAAGCTGGACAATGACTAAGATTCAACCTCGGAATAGAAAGTTTTCATTGATACAGGTTCTCCTATACATGTCTTGGGAAAAAAACCCCAAACTTTTAATAGCTAATTATCAAGTCAGTTAAGATCTTTATAGCAGTGTTTCCATGGCCCAAAAAAAACCAAAGCAAAAACCTTCACACTTAACAGAACATCTTAAATACCTCTTTCCTACATCCAGTTTTGTACCACAACATTTGCCAGCTAGCATGTTACAGGAAACACTGCAGACATCCATCAGCTAGACAGCAAAACTGACTTCAGAATTTTATGCCCTCTGAGCCACTCATGGCTTGGTTTCAAATTATTTAGTCAGACTTTAGGATGTACTGGCTACTCAATTATTCCTTCTCAGAGGACTAAAACTAAAGGGTAAAATGTGGCAGCAAAAGAACAACCCACTTTGGCACTATGAGTATATAAATCACTGCAGCCTAACTACAGCACAAAGCCCCAAGCTCAAGTTGTGCCAACACAACCACGCAGGGAGCCATACTGTAAACTCTAGTTCTAATGCAAATTAAAAATAACTTTACCAAAGGAGGTCAGCTAAAATTCACAATCATTTTGGTAATATAATCTACAGGACTGAATAAACCGTCATATATGACAGTGATGATAAAATAAACGGTGCTGCCAGAAAAAAGTAGGAAGACACGTGATAGCATATTACAGAATTTATGAGTGGTCTTGAGGCACCACTGGTGCTGGGAGTGGACAGCTTACCAAAAGGTACCTTACTAGAGCCTCCAATTCAGAAGGGGGAAAAAAAAAGAAGCAGCAGCTTTACATTGTTTTTGAAAGAAAAGTTGAAGAAAAACCATTTCTCAAGCTTAAAATTCTTTCTAACTCTTAAAATACTAAGAAGTCCCTTAATACCTGGTACAACACATAATTAATTTTTATGTATCCATAACAAGACTTTTTAATCAATATTTTTAAAAAGCACCACTACTGGTATCACAACAAAGCACATAATGTACAGGTTCTCTTTAACCCTTTCTAAAACAATAAGTACTGAAGTAAATTTTGTCTTAAGAATATTAAAGAACTAAAATCATGATATAATCATAGTGCTTTTATAAAGTAACTTCCAAAAATAAGAAATATAATAATGCAACAGAAGACCTGAAATCACTGAAGATAATTTGTACCGAAGTCTATACACACATTAAAGACAGATATTATGATGTAAACTTTTATACCAACATTCAAATAGAAGGAGACAACCATAAAAGAACCCAAACTGCAATTGTACAAACACAACCATAACTGAATGACTGTGCTTTCTGCGCATCCTTGAGTCTCCTCTCACAACAGCAAGGGGGATTATTAAACTATGAGAATCTAGTAACTCCACATAAATAACATCCTGATTGGCAGAGTCCAACTCTACCATATTAAAATGCAAGAGAGCTCCTAGTTCAGAACTCCTGCTAAATCTAAGCAGACAGGCAAGAATGGGGGTGGGGGTGTTCACACTAACACAGACAAGACTAACAAGTAAAATACCAAACATTAAACACTTTTCTTAGGTATCACAAATCAGCTTTTAAATAAGACATCTGTAGAGAGCTGTCTCAGAAGGCATGACAGAAAATATTTTGTTAGAAATGTTTTAGACTAGGCTGGCATAATTTATGAAGATGAAGTCAACATCTCTGAAATGTGCATGACTTGTTTGTGAGAATAAGGTTTTTTTGAGAGCTCCCTTAAGTTCAGACTTCTAAAGTCTTTCTTGTCCGCAAGTGTGGAGAAAGAGAACACTCTGGAGGAAAGGCAAGAGAAATAATGGTACAAACAGCATAAATGTGTTTTTTGTGTGCAATGGGGTCTGGAGGAAGGCAGGTACTGCTAAGCACTGTGAGGATCATGCTGCTGAAAAGATGCAGCAGGAGTCAGTTTGACTGAGCAGACAGAAAGATGCAGGTCTGTAACAAAAGAAAAGCAGACAGAAAAAGATGGCTGAGATGTGAAGAGTTGGAAAAACAACTAAATAGAATTGTTCTAGTTACCATCTTAAGGAACAGGAAGCTGCAATGGAAAAGATTAAATGCAGTACTGCCTTAGGTTAAATGTCACTTATCTTTAACAATATGACATGCACACGTTCTGCTGTGAATCACAAGGCTCTGTTCAGGAACAGAAAAGTAGCTCTGCTGGTCATGAGGACGAAGGTATCCATTGAACTTAAATCTACAACCGGGATTACCCAGAAAGGAGACACACAACTGTCAAATGCATGGCCTGTGACCCCATGGATCCCAGGATCCACTCCGAAGGAATGCTTAAGACACATCTATTGCCTTTTTCATTTAAGATACAAAGAACCTTAACACCACAGTTGCTGTATTAGGTGACGAACGTGATAATTCACAAGACAAAGCGCTAATCCTATGAACTCATGGTGCCAATTTGAATGTATTCATAAAACCTGATGAGTTAACCTCATACAGAAGGCATTCTATGAAGTGAGGTACTGCCTATTCTCCTGCAGTTGGCGTAAATTCAGTCTTATGTGCTCTAGCTAATTCAACAGAAATGTACTTGCAGATGCACATCTGACCTGGATCACATGTCTATTAATGCAGCACACAGACGGGTCACTCGGAATCACCACCTCCCACTATGAGTAGAATTACATTAATTCTGCAAGCATCTCCACAATTTTTATTTATTGAATATTAAAAGTTAAGATGAGGAACCATGGAAGAAAAAAACAACTTGGGTATACTACTTTCTCTACCTGGAAGCCAGCCAAAATGTAAATGGCTTTTCAAAAATCTTACACTAAGTATGTGAGTTTATCTCTTAAAAAAAACCCAAACAGAAAATACAAGAACAGAATATATTACTTCAATTAGGACACAGAAGTTTAGGAACTGTCAACTTCTCACCAATATTAAAGTGCTTAACAAAAAGTACATACTTTTCTACGTTGAACTTTTAGAGTTGGCTAATATACTATATTGCACTTATATTTTTTGTTGAGTTCTCATGAAACTTAAGTATTGCTTTGTTACACACTGATTGAAAATAATATTAAAGTAAATAAGCTTGTTTACGTAATGATTTCAAAAGATAAAATCATCAAATCCCATGTATAAACAAACACTTTCCGTCTGACTTACCAACTATAAGCTCAAATTCAGCTTACTTCTAAGAATGATGGTTCTCAGGAATTTTCCAGGAAAGGCTCTCTCACTGAAGTGCATAGAATTACAAAACAGCTATACATGGATAATGTTTAGACTCCAGTATTTTTATTCCTAATGACCTACATTCAAAATTTTATGAAGTGATGAACCAATTTACAGATTTAACAAAAGAACTTAGACAATCCAGTTCAATAGTATCTTGCAAAGATTAAATATATGTTTATTCCTAGAGACAGGACAACAAAATAAAAATCTAACATGGATCAGTGATATTGTTCACAGTGATGGTTCAGGTACAGCAATGTCACATCTCTGCCAATTAAATCCCTGAAACTTCCTGTTTTAGCAAAAAATAGAAAAGCATATAATGAAATAATTTAAATTTCCAGTCTAGAAATAAGACTGATTTTATGGACACATTTTCCCTCAATTGAGAATTCTAGCTCAAGCTTCAGCAGGATTCTCTAATCACCATACAAATATAAAGTTTTTATACATGATGGAATAAATCTGATTTATTGGGTCAATAACAATAATAATAGGTATATAGCTACATGACCATTTTCTACATAAACAAGGTGTTTCAGATGCTGCTCACACATTGCATTTTCCTGGCCGCAGACCACAACTTGGACTTCTCCTTTTATTTCAGTATCTTTTTAGCAGAACAAACCCATAAATAGATGTAGGAGTACAACCGAGTAGATGATAAACTATGACATGTGGGCTGAACAAGCAATTAGGAAAGCGAGTGGTGCGAAGAAAGTGACTCTAGTGGAAGTAACTTTAAATAGTTTTGCCATCAGATAAAGCATTCACATCACAATCAAGACATCTGACAGACTTGCAAGGAATAGAAAGAGAAAAGCTTTCATTCCAAAACCTGTGAAATACATATAAGCGTCTCATGGTATACACACAAAACCTCATCCAGAATTCACTAAACATTTAGGTAATCTTTGTTTAAACAAACACTGGTCCCATGAGAAGCCAGGCTGCCAGCCTTCACACCTCTTTTTAGTAGGGGAGAGGGAAATGCTAACCCAAGCGAGCTGCTGCTCAGAACACTCTGAGAACCCACATATATTTAACCATTTGTTCCATATTCTTAGATTTCATGAGATTCCAACAGAAAGGCCTTCCAGCATTAGAAACAGAAAACATATAAAATTTAAGCTTATAACATAGGACTTTGTACATAAGAGCATTTAAATAGTGATGAAATCCTTTCTTAAGTTTAAAGCCTCTTTAAACAGACTCCATCTTTATCCAAGAATTATGACGAAAAACACAAAAACAAGTACCAAACTATAGGCACTCCAAGTTCCATACAGAACAGCTAAACACTGAAAATTAATTTCAAATGCCTTGCCAGAAGACACATAAAGCCTTACTTTGCCACTTTTTAAAACGGCAGTTAACATCCTCTGCAGGACTGCTATTATCACATACAGGAACAGCTTTCCATACAACAATCTGAGGAATCCAAAGGTGTTCAGGACTAGGCACAGTATCAGCCCAAAACCTAACACTTCCCTGGAAAACAAACAATTAAAGATTTGTTTCTGGTTTATCTCACAAGTTAAATTTTAAATCTATAAACCCATTTTAGGACCTTTGTTTTTCCCATTCTAAGTTCGTTTCACTTCTGCACCTACAATAAAAGTTGCTCAGTCTTTCGTCCCTTTCTGGAGCCATCTTAGAATTTAGCAACAGAAAGTTATTTAAGAGGTCTACTACGTTTGTAATGAATAGAGCACTGTAGGAGAGCAAAATCAATGTCGAGTGAGAAATTGCGCATCATTTAAAAAGTCTGCCCGAAACTTCACCTCTGAAAGGGAAGCTGCAACTCAACAGATATTTTAACTCACTATTAGAAGGATGCAGTTGGTTTAACCATACAAAATATACTGCAAAACTCCCTACAACGTTAATTCAGTGCAAATCTTGCAACATTCAGCTGTCCCCAATCTACAGTAGTTTTAGTCCTGAACAAATGTATTCTAATTAAAATCCTCATTTCCTTTTTTCTTGTAAATTTTACAATTATCTTATCTTACTTATCTTTACACGCAAGGATATCCTAAAATACACAAAAAGGCGAACTTCAAGTACTTGCGAGCAAAACTCAAGAACACACGATGGAACGTTATGAGTCACTACATTACACATGGGGTAGCTCCATCAAGGTGGTATTTACCGTTGAAAGATCTCAGAAACATAAGCAAGTTCCACAGAATTTAAAAAAAAAACCAAACAAAACACCAAAAATCAAAGCAAAAAGTTAAATGGTGCTTTGCCTTTTGTTGTTTTGACACTTTCCGTACTTTACTCTCGTAGCAGCAGTTTAGGACATATTCGGGTCTACAGGAAACATTAAGAGCAAATATCCCCCAACGTAACATTTCCTTCCTTTCAACAGAGGAACAGAGAATCCAGGTCAAAAGTTTCAGGCGTTATCCCTTTCCTATGGAAGTCAGGGCCCGGACAGACCACGCCGTGCTGCTTCCCCGAGGCGCTGCCCCTAATCCCCCAAGCAGCCGAGGCGCCCACCTGCTCCAAGGAGCTGCTGTGCCTCCCGCGACCCCAAAACTTCTCAGGGGCCCCGAGCACGTACCCCAGGGTCCGAGGGCAGCACCGCCCCCCGCCCAGTCCGGCGGGTACCTATAAAACTATACCCCTCGGTAGGCGAGGGAGCTTCGGGGGGCAGCTGCCTCAAGAGGAGCTTTCGCTCACGGCATCCCTTACCTAAGAGGAGCAGCTTGACCTCCCTGGCCGCCTTCTCGCCGTCCTCCCGCAGGTTCCTGTCGATCATCTTGCTCCTCTCCACCGCCGCCTTGTCCTCGGCGCTCAGCGTGCAGCCCATCTTGGGAAGGGGCTGTTTGGCTCCGCCGGGAGAAGAGAAGCAGCGAGCAGCGGGGTTCGGCGCCGGGAGCGGCGGGGAGGCGCTGAGGAGGGAGGGCGAGCGAGTGCGCTCCCCTCTCGCTCTCTCCTTCCCCCGCTCCCTCACCTGGGGCGTAGCGGCGTCGCGGGCAGCGTGCGCCGGGTTCGCCTCACGGCCAACAAGGGAAGCAGCGAACGGGAGGGGCGCGGGGAGGCTCGGCCAGGGGAGCGCGGAGCGGGAACCGCGGGGCTGGGACGGGCGGACCGAGGCCTCGCACCGGGGCCGCCGCTCCCGCCGCCGGCCCTCAGGCTGCTGCGCGCGCGGCACCGNCCGAACGGGAATGGGGCTGGAAAGGGGGGCACAGCGGGAGCCGAACGGGAATGGGGCTGGAAAGGGGGGCACAGCGGGAGCCGAACGGGAATGGGGCTGGAAAGGGGGGCACAGCCGGAGCCGAACGGGGATGGGGCTGGAAACGGCGCGGGCCGTGACGCCCCCGGGCGCGAGTCCCGGCACCTGCCGGGGCGGGGCAGCCGTTGAGGGCTCGAATTCAAACGGCTCCGCGCGCGGGAGGTTCCATTGCTCGGCGGGGCGGGGGAGCGCCGGGCAGGGCTGTACCAGTGGGGTACCAGTGGGGTACCCGTGGGAGGGGGGGGAGGCAGGAGCAAGCTCCTCGTCCCGTCCCGCCTTGTCCCCCTGTCCGGCTACTTCCCGCTGCCGGGATCCAGGGAAGCGCCTCGGGGTCCAACCCCCCGCCCCGTCTCGCTACTTGCCGCTGCCGGGATCCAGGGAAGAGCGCCTCGGGGTCCGGTCCCGCCCCTCCGGTGCTGGGTGCTGGCGCTCGGCCCTCGGGAGGTGCAGCACCAGGGCTGGCTCTTATCTGAGCTCATCAGTCAGCAGTCCTTTACCCACCGAACATAAAGCCAAACGAACCATCCCACCTCACTACCCAAAGCTGCTCATCCCGCTCCCTTTTCTTATGGACATTACTCCATCCATGTATATAAGTATCTAGACAGCAGGCAGGGTGCCAGGAGGATGCAGCCAGGCTATTCCCAGTGAGACCAAGCAGAGGGACGAGAGGTAACAGGCAGAAACTGGGGCACACAAAGTTCCACCTGAACAAGAGAAAGAACTTCTTCACTGTGCGGTGACTGAGCACTGGAACAGGTTGCTCAGAGAGGCTGTGGAGCCTCCCTCACTGGGGATACTCCAGAACCATTGGGATGCAATCCGGGGCCATGTGCTCTGGGATGACCCTGCTTGAGCAGGGAGGTTGGACCAGATGCCCCGCTGTGGTCCCCTCCAACCTGACCCACTCTCTGATTCTGTGCCCTATCTCAAAGCCCAGGCATGGGGCTGTCTGCACATCTGTGACCTGTCAGAGATTGTTTTATGACTTGTTTTGCTCTTTAATATAAAATCCCTAAGAAAACTATGCAATGTTTATAAGTCTTTCCACACCATGCACATGTTGTGCTGCTTGGATTGCAAAAGAAAGATCCCGTTATAGGATCACGGAACAAATGGGGTGGAAGGGACCTCGGGATCCAGCCCAGAGCCAGCTGAGCTGCAGCATGACTGAGACCCACCATCCTGACTGGTGAGCACCAGTAGGGTGAAACAGTGATTTCACTGAAATTCGTAGATAAAACTGTGCACGGGTGATAAAACTTTGCGAATCTCAGGAAAAACTTCAGTCAAAACATAAGGCGCAAAAGCCTACAAGGCAAATCTGTTAAATTAAGATTCATCATGCCAGTGAGTCCTTAGGAATTTTTGTTTCTATAGAATTTCAATAACTTCTACCCCCAGAATGAGCTCAAAAAGAGCAGCATTTTACAGCACAGAAGGTGTTTTAGCATTAGAGTGCAAAGACTTTAAGTCAGACTCAGCTATTACTATACTTAGCAAATTTAAAAAACGTTTCCTGTAATACCCAATGGAAAAGTGTATCAAATGTTCCATTTTTATTGGATGTGTTGGTTTTCCTTCTTTGCAGGGGTCTTTGGATGCTGACAATGAATAAACCATAAGTAATGGTGTAAAAATGAAGTAGATAACACTCAAACTGTAACGTAAATATTTTCACATTTTCTGGTTGATAGGTATGCTCTCAGCCCTAGCAAAGAGGCTTTAGAATCCTAAAGAAACCCCAAACAATATTTATTTTTAAGACCTTATAAGACCTCTGAGACATTTCATTTGTCCATCTTCATTGTTTTACTGCTATGGAGAATGTCAGGGCACCTGAGAGGTGTCTCTTGCTTCTCTGCCCTCCTGAGTTGTTCAGATGCATAGTCCATTTTGTGTTCTCTTGGGTGGACTTCCACACTGGTACTGTGTGGGATAAAAGTTTTTATAAAACAGTTCATCTCACATATGGAAACCGGCCTTGTTTTAGGGTTCCTGGCCTCTTCTGTGGTAGAGGTAGGAATGTCAACTGCTGCTCAGGAAAGAACAGAGTCAGGGGAGATGAAAATTAATAAGCCTAGGGATACTTTTCTGATTTGGAAATCAAGGATAAAGAATGATTTCTGAGATAAACAACACGTGGTTAGGATATTTGCCAGTAAAAGTACAGATTAAAGGATAAGAAAGTAGTAAACAGAGATTATGGTAGGTGGAAGTAATGTGATAATAAGAGCGGCAGATGTTACAAAGATGGAGATACTTCAAGTAGGACACCTCAACTTTGCCTAGATTTTGTTTCATTTAATCATGTGCATAGAGCACATGTGGGACTACTTTTGACCAGGAGTATTTGCTAGGGTTCTCTCCCTGTCCTTTTCCCCCTTTAACACTGTCACTATACTCATAGGCAAAAGGATGAAATAGGCCCAAGTTCCATTTCTATTTATCACTCTATATCTAGAAAACAGAAAGGTACAGTATCTGCTCTTTTACACATACAGTTTAGTCTTAAATATAAGATTTCATTCTCTTTTTAGTTCTATTTCACCTAAACCCACTTTATTTCATAATTAGGACTTTTCTACTACCTTTGTCCTATTACAACCCTGTGGATAAATTGTACCTTTTTTTACTTGGACAACATTATAAAAACCAGGGCTACTCCTGAGTATCTGACATGTATTCACTTGAAATTTGAAGCCCATTTGTATTGATTTTTAATTTTCCAGGAGTGGAAGAACTGCATGGTACAGGTTACATAGGATCCTCTGATATTATTTCCTTATTCTTTTTTCCTTGAAATGAGGTCTTTTCAACAGTGTTCAGCAATGTATGTTGTTTAGTTCTACTTATGCAATAATGGCCCAAGGAATAAATTATTGTATTCTAGTTACTTCACATACATAGCAACTCTCAGGATCATAGGATAGGAGAAACTCTTTTTACAGTGCCCAAGAAGGCTGAGGAGTGATTGTGCTAACTCTTGTGGCCAGGAAACTCCCAATATTCAGAACAAAGGTTGTCTGTGCAGTGCTTTACAACAAATAATGTCTTACCTGATGCTGTAGAGCAGTGTAGACCTGAATCTCTGTCTGGAGCTACCACAGACCTGTACCTGATGTCTGAAAGTATTTTCTTATAAGAAAATAGTGTACTAGGTAGTGTCAGAAACTATTGTTAAATATAGTCTGTGTTTGGACAGTACACCATTGATCATTTTTATTCCAAAACACAGGGAACGTGTAAGCTTTAATTCATTGGTCAGTATTGCTTCACAGCAATAGGGTTATGTGAGGCAGTGTATTTCATGCCCGCAGTTAGAACTGCACAGCTTTTACCTTCATCTGACAAGTTGGGAGATGGCTTAGGAGCTGTGTTTGTGTTTCATGGCCTCATTCCTGAGAGGGGATTATTTCAAGAGATTTTGTTGTTTTGCTTGGTTTAACAACAAATAGCTGTTGTTTGATATGACCTCCTTTTGAGTCCACATCTCCAGCTCTTGGGCTCAATTTTCTGTGAGATTAGCTGCTGCTGGGTGGGCTTAATAGATAAATTTCTTGTATTTGGTATGGAATTCACTGTTTTATGGGGATAATGATCAGCCTTCAGCCTTCTATTTTGCTGGTTTTCAGATTTTAATTTAAGTTATCTGATTTAGTCATCTTATTTGCTCTCATCTTCAACCAAACACAGTACATGAAATCATATATGAGAAATTGAATACAGTTGTTACAAAAGAAATAGAGGAAAGTGGGCAAGAATTTGAATTTCTGCCTTTGGAAAAATGAATAGAGCAAGGTAAAATACTTTCTGAATAAAACATGCAACTATATGCGTAATTATATCTCAATACCCGAACTAAAATATTTTTACCTAAATTATTTCATTTCCTTTTGTGCTAAGGAAATAAAACATTCGCAAAGTATGGTGCAAGGTATCTTCTTCCATACTGCTCATTCCAGCCCTTCTGCCATGGGCAGGGACACCTTCCATCAGACCACGTTGCTCAAAGCCCCATCCAGCCTGACCTTGAACACTTCCAGGGATGGGGCACCCACAACTTCCCTGGGCAACCTGTTCCAGAGCCTCACCACCCTCACAGCAAAGAATTTCTTCCTGATATCTAATCTAAACCTGCTCTCTGTCAGTTGGAATCCATTCACCCCTGACCTGTCCCTACATGCTCGTGAGAAAAGTCCCTCTCCATCTTCCTTGTAGGCTCCCTTCAGGTACTGAAAGGCCACAATGAGGTCACTCCGAAGCCTTCTCTTTTCCAAGCTGAACAAACCCAGGAAAGGCTATGAGCCTTTCCTCACAGCAGAGGTACTGCATCCATCCAATCAACTTGGTCTCCCTCCTCTGAAGTTGCTCCAACAGGTCCATGTCCTTCCTATGCTGGAGACCCCAGACCTGGAGGTAGTGCTCAAGGTAGGTCAGAATCCCCTCCTGACCTGCTGCCCACGGTGCTCTGGATGCAGCTCGGGACACGGTTGGCTTTCTGAATCTAAACCAACAGCTGTATTGCACTATTTGAAATTTAAACAGATGAAAAAATGATTAAACAGACAGAGCAAATACAAACCGTCCATATGAATTGAATCAAACCGTCCATATGAATTGAATGTCACAGGACCTCTGCCCCATTGCTGAGTCTTCTGGCAAAGTGCTTGCAGTCCACCTTCAAGAACCTCTGGATTACACTGTATGCATACACAACGCTGATTCTTCTCTCACATTACTGTGATTAATTAATGGCTAGTGGATACTTTGGGTATTAATTAGCTAGGATAATGTCCCTGTTCAGCAATGTCACTAATGACAGGGCAGAGCTCATGCAACACCTCTATGAAGGACCTTTCTGACTAAGAGATTTTGTACACTTAATTCAAAATGAAATTTTTCTTGGTACCACGAAAGAAGTTTGGCTTTAAAATTTCCCAACGCTGTAGCTGGGCAATACTGAATTGATTCAGCTGTAGCTTGGTAGCATACTAACACCTATAGTGCTCATTAATATAGATGCAAATAATTATTGTCAGAGCCTTGGGAGATTCCAAGGGGTGTACTGTGCGAGGGAGGTGCTGGTGGCAGGGAGAGGAGACATGTGCCATGTTGCCAGTGAGTGCTATGCACATCCTAGCACGCACTGTTGCCTTGAAATAAACCGTGAGAATTCTGTTAATTTTAATGAAGGCAGTGTAATTACAATGATGTGGGAAGAAAATCAGCTTTGTGTATGCACACGGTGTAATCCAGAGGTCCTTGGAGGTGGACTGCATGCATTTTGCTAAGAGAAGGCTGAGCAATGGGGCAGAGGGGAATTTGACACTTCATTTGTTTTATGTTAACCCTTCTAAGAGACCAGGTTTCCAATGAGTTGTGCAAGTATCTAAGTTGATGATTTCAATGTTCAAAACACTGTAGACAGGTCCTCTCCTAAAATACTATAGAATCAGGAGTAAATGTTCAGCAGAGCAGATTTCTTTTTGTGCAGTCAGCATGTCTTTGAAATATTACCATGTTAGATTTAATTCTGAATAGTTACAGCAGAAGAAACAACATAATTTACTGTCTGTTCTACCCCTGACCTCCAAATGAACTAATCATGGTACAGACTTCATAGTATAAATAAACAAAGGAAAAACTCACTGAAAAATTGAGCACTTTATGAATAAAGATTGTATTAATTTATAAGAGAAAGAGACACATACACACACTGATAGACATTTTTTTCCATGTTGCTAAGAGGCCAGCACAAAATCCTGTAGACATTCAGGACATAATGTCTTTGATATACCTACAGCAGAAATGGATTATACATAAATTAAACCACAAAAAATCAGGTAAACCTGTAATATGATGAAATACATGGCTTTTTGGGATGTGATCCAGGCAGTTACATTATGTTTTGTTCCTTTGTACATATTGGTAAACTGAAATTATTTCCCACTTAGTATGGAACAGCACTGAAACATTAAGTGTTGTATTTGTAAATGTTATTGCATGTTAATAAAAATTAGATACATAAATAGGTACATTCATGTGCAATTGTCACATCAGCAAAATTAAAATTATAAAGTGGATATCATTTAATTTGTATAAACTCTTTTTTATAGTAACTGTTTCAATTTTGAATTGTAGGAAGTAAACATCAGCATATATAAGCAAAGATATCCATCAGTGTGATATTGCCTGTTACAATATCTTCATAAGTTGGTGGTTTTTTGAATGAATTCACAATAAATACACTTATTCAAGACTCATAAAAATACAATAAGTGGAACCAACTGTGTAAGATGTTACACTAAATGAGACATTCAGGAAAATTGCTGCAGGAATGTTCAGGTTTATCTCACATAAGCATAGCATGACTAAAAGACAATACAACAGCTTTTTGATTGTCATACTTAAGTGTCTTCACACATGCTCTGAAAGGCAGCTCATATGAGTAGATACATTGAATAATCTGTTTTCTTTCGCTGCATATGAAAATATGGGAACATTACTTACTGTGATTAACTCTGTAATGTATTAATACAAGGATTTAATTCCAGTTATAAATATAGTATAAATCCAGTAATGATTTTACTGACAAAGCATATCTACAAAGCAAAGAAGAGAACTGATTACTTATGGAAATTCAGAGACCTTTTCAATAATTGCAATTTTAAAAAGAAATTGCAGGTAAAGTGTATTGATTGAAAGGAGTCGATTTTGACCATATTATCCAATAAATATTATTTGTTTTGTTTCAAATGAAAGTTGCATAATATTTACATGGAAATTAAAAGTATTTTTTTAATAAGTGGTCCTTTTTATTTTTGCAACTATTTATGTGTGGGCTATAGCAGTAGTCCTTTGATTCTGGAATGCTGAACAACCATGTGTGCTGATCTATAAATATTAAGTAAAATAATTTTGAAATATTTATCAAAGTGGGTTTGTCCTTCTCCCTAGGCATGATGACAGACACTCTAATAGTAGACCTTGGGATTTTAGTTCTGTAACTCTAAAAGATTTTCCAGATTGCTAAAGATGGAGAAGAAACAAAGTGGTAAAACCGCCTGCCTCCCTCAGTGATTGTTGTGGAGGAGTGGCATGAAGCAGGTCTGAAGGAAGGCCTGTGCTGTGGTTTTGTGTTCACATGTTTGCTGAATCTTCAAAATGTGCCTCTTCATTCTCAGTCATACCTGGTCCCAGATTCAGTCCAGAGCTATACTTACACCTATGCTTTCTTTTACTCTTGGCTTGTAATTAGCTTTGAATTCTGCAGCTTCTGAAGAAGGGCTTGTGTACCCCAAAGCTTGTCCTTTTTCCCTTAGCTACACCAGCTAATCTAAACAAACCAACAAATAATAAACCAACCTTACTTTTAGGCATTTTATTAGAAGCAATGAAATTTGTGGTTCTGGATACAGTGGAGTCAATGGAAATGTGACTATAACTATTCGTTTACCATTACTGTATGTAAGTACATAAGTACAGTAAGTACATAAACCAGAATTTCTCTTTTAGAACTGCTCAAGTGCTTCAAGTTACACATGTGTTTAAGTGCATTCCTGATCTACAGCCAGGCTCCTCAGCATCTTTCGAAATTGTTTTGTAGTTAAACAAATTATGCTGACACTGCATTGCAAAAACATTGTTTTTACTGGGTGAATCAAAAAAGTTATTACACTTTTTGTCTAGAATTGGATCCTAAATGATTTGGTAGGAAAGATACAATTAAAGTTTAAACCTTGAAGTAGTAACATCTAAGTTTATTTCCATTCAAAATTTTGTGTTTCTGTTGACTGAATAATTTTCTCATTTAATTCTCCTTAAATGGCCTAAAAAAGGCAGAATGCTTCGTGTCACCACACAGACCTGGATGAATATACAGGGTGTTCCTAATGCAGCAACAAGACTGGTTGTATCTTGTTTATTTATATGAAAGTAATAATTGCTCAGAGCAAGGCAGGTATGAGCCTTATGGCAGGAAATAGCGGTTTTGAATGTTACTTCCTTCATCTTGCAAACAGGAACACGTAAACCCAGCACATATTTGGTTATATTCCAGTGCCCCTTTGTTTGTCTTGGCATTTGCTTTGCTTTTATATAAATTACTACAAGTTGCCTGGGTAATGTTTTTCTTTATATTGTTTGTTTACATGTCTAATGTCCTTAAAGCTTGTAGAAATAATGGGCTGCTACTTTTTTTTCTCAAGTAGACTAGTTCACTTTTCTCATGTCTATGCAGAATACAGTAAATCAATGGCTGCAAAATTATTAATTTTTAATTTTTATCGTGAATTGGATACTATTATGGCGTTCAGCTGAATAATACATTACGTCTAATGGTGCCTGGTATTATAAATTACATTTTGAATATAATCTTATCTTTGAAAACTAAGCAGTTTTGCCTTGGCATACTCTGTTTATCTGTTTAAATCTCACTCCCCCACCCCTTCCCCCCCCAAAAAAAAACCCCAACATGTGCCAGAGGAGGATTCTGACAGAAGGTTTTCTTTTCTTGAGTAAATTTTGCAGAATCAATTGTGTGAACAAAGTAAAATCAAGCAACACAAGCAATGTGTTTTTTATAAAAATGCAATGATGAAACAGTCATGACATCTATTTGTAAAATAGCATGAAGATATGTTCAGAAATGTTTTATCTTAAATATGTTATTAACAACAGAAATAAAATACATTAGCTAAACACTGTCAACATTATTAATACCAAATCCCAGGTCCACTGTAAGGAAAGATGATCACTGTCATCAATATCTGTAAGACTTGGTTGTAGCTTTGCATTAAACAATATTGGAGACAGTGTGAAAAAAGCTAGAAATGAAAACCCTCTGTAACAAAATAGTTTCTTCTCCCCAGTGTGCAAAAATAATTCTTCCTTGTCTGTCACAAGATCACCTGATTGAATAATCTGGCAAACTACTCTACACAGTTTACTCCATCGTGTGGAGCTCTGGCTAGTATATCTAGGCTTTGTTCCCAAGAAAATAGATGCTGTTTTCAAGCTTCTCTCACGAGGGGTATTTGGAAGATCCAGATATTTCCCTAGCTGAGCAGAAGTATAAAACTGAGTTGTGAGCCTCTGCTGCAAGAATTTGGAGAACCCAGATTAAGAAAACTATCTATTGATAAAACTGTCTAAGGGAACAAAAACAGGAAATGTTTTTAGATGAGAAAGAGCTATCAGGAATTTAAACAGGAAAGGCTGAGTACTGTTTGTGACTGCAGAATGCTAACGCTGTGTGCAGAATGACCATTGCCCTGACTATGGGAGCTTTGATAGACACTCTGTTTGAGAATAGGCAGTCCAGATCAGCAGTGCAAAGTTGTCCACAAGGTGCTTCACTGGTTAAAAAGGCTGCAAATGGAATTAAAGTGAAGCAAGTCAGGCATCCAAGTATCCCCAAATTAGTGAGACCAAGCTGCAAACAAGAATTAAGACCAGAAAAAGATTTTCGGACATGTTAAAAAAGCACAGTATTGCAGCTGGGGTCAGGGAAGTCAGAGGCAAGCTGAGGGAACCAGACAAGCAGTGAGCTCCAGCTGGAGCTGAGTGTTAGAGCACAGAGACAGTAATCCAGAGCTGGTCCCAAATGGAGATCCAAGCAGATATGGGACAGGCACTCAGAATGGGTTGTCATCTGCAGGACAGAGAGCCTTGGAAAGCAGAAGGAGGTCTCAGTGCCATTGTGGCAGGTGCTCTGTGGTATGAGCTCAGAGCTGCACTGCCTGGGGCTGTCGCAGGTGGGCTATGGACAGTCACATGTTGGGCCAGGGGCTCACAGGCCCGCTCATCCCTAGTGGGCTCTGGAACTGGCCAGCTGAGACAGCAGTGCAGGTCTCAGTGGCTCCTCTGATGATGGATGAGGATGGTTCTGTTCATGAATAGCTGCAGTTCTCAGATTTCCGTTCCCGAAGCTCACAGCAGTCCCTCCTGGGACGCAGGGCTGGCGCAGAGCTCTGGTTTCCCAACAAACCTGAAAGCCAAAGGCAGCTTCTCCCCAGAACAGTCTTAGAGTGAAAACAGATTGGTAGTGTAGGGAGTTAGAAAAAAGAGTTTGGAATCCACAGACTGCATTTTTGCAAAACAACCGAACAAAAAATCAAACCACAAACAATCCCCAACACCCACCTTGCAATCTCCCCCCAGTCCTCATAATGTTCTCGTAAGTTCTAAACTGACTTATTTGGTAGTTTTCCTTCGTATGAAATAAGCCTTCTCACTCACTGACCTATGAATCCTTTGTATATTGGAGCAAAATAAGGGCAAGTCCCAGCCCAACTCTTAGTTTTGATATGCGGTTTGCATGGGTTTGGGCTATATTGTATTTTCCATTTCTGAAGTATTTTCAATTAATGTATAAACAATAGGTCTCTACAAGCATCTGTTCCTACAAAACCAGATCTGATGTTATTGAATTATCTATTATAAAAGCAGCAGTGAGAGTATACATATAGAAAAGTTATTTTTTAAAAAAATTATGGTAATAGCAATGAAATAATGCTGCTAAGATATGCCCTGCTACAGTAGGCTGGTCAGTCTGACCAAAAATAACAGAAAACAGATACAAAATACTTTCTTCTTTATGAAGTGAAAGATAGGAATAAAATCAATTCTAACCAACATTTTACTGAATTTTATTTTCCAAAAATAAATCTTTTTAGTTCTGTGATGAAAATCTATAAGGTTTTTGACTAAGTATTCCATGACATTCAGACTGAAAATGCAGCAAAATGCTTTATCCATGATTCAGACCTTAGATGGATTTCAGAGAAGTGAGCTGGCAGATTTTTAAAATGTATATAAAATTTTGTGTCTTTATAGAGATATGTATTTTTGTCATTTGTGACATTTATGTAAATACTTAGTCCAGATTTTCATGGATGGATGGAATTTGTGGAAGGGTTGAGCAGAAAGCAAGACTTGTTTCTGTTCTGTTCAACTTAGTGTGTGATAACTTCGAATTATTTATCATACCATATCTGATAAAACTTGCAAATGACACACAGGCCAACAAAACATTAAGTAATGATGAGGCTAAAGCAGTTATACGCAGTGTCCTAAAATTCTTGTACTGCAGGGCCCTGGGAAGGGGGGTAAAAGTTGTTTATACAGCTAAACAAAAAGTGTATGAAGAGGCAGTTTTATCTCTCCTTGAGGTTTTAATGAGACCAATATTGAAATACTACTTACAGAGCTAATATGGATGCACCAAAAAAACCCAGAAATTGGAAGTCTACAGTATAAATCATCATTAAAATGCCTGGGATAATTCTCTAATGAAAAGGACGAGGACCACGAGCAGCAGCAGCAGACACTGGCTGCCCTGCGTCTGGCAGCAGCTTGGACAGGCTCGCAGAAGGTGTCACCATCCAAGGGGTACCGGGGAGTGGGCAGGGGTGGATGTGAATCAGCTGCCTCACGCCAGGCAGGACACTGAGGAGACCACTGAAACTTCCTTTCTCAGATTACAAGTACACAATTTAAGGGTCAGTGAGAGATGGAATATTAAACTAGATAATCCACTTTTTATACTTCCTTAATGTCAATATGCCTATAAATAATAAGTAAAATAATTTAGGAATGAACTGTAGCAACTCTCCTCTGATTAGAGATTAGAGATTAGAAATTGCTTCAATATGACCTTGCAAAAGAAAGATCCTCCAAGTGAAGCTGATTGTCAAAGAGCCATGATTGTCCCTTAGTTAAAATAAAGCTGTGTGACTTGCCTCAGATAACTGTGATACAGAATTCTGTAATTTGAATAAAAGGAACCTTTTAGTTCATTCAGAAATGTGGTGGAGATACCTGGCAACTTTGATGTTCCTTTGAACTTCCTTTTAGCCCATTGCAAGCCAAAGGGCTGCGGGGCCTTGAAGATATAGTTCAAAGCCTGATTTATGTTACTGATTAAAAATCATGTAAAAGCCTCTGGAAAAGAGAAGTATGGGCACATAATAATGCAGCACAGGGCTATCCACCAGCTTTACCGAGCCTTTTACTGGATCTGACTGCTGAGTTTTGATTCTTGTATACTAAACTTTCAGATATTGGTGAGTGGCTTAAAAAAGAAGTTGGTGTTGGCACTAAAAAACCACTTTGGTGGTGATGTTATTGTGCAGAGTAGTCCAGCTCCTCAGTCTCTCATCTGATATCTAAACAGGATAATGTAACTGGTAAGTGTGACGACGGGAGAGAACAGATAGTGCTTCCCAGCTGTGCCATCACGGGTGGACATGTGATGTGATCTGTCATTGACCGTGGTGATTGCAGGCACAGATGACACCGTCACCTGCACTGATAGGAGCTGGCTGTGCCCAGGAGGCCCCACACTGGGCAGTGCAGGAGCAGGGCAGGTTCTGAGCTGTTCAAGGGAAACTCTCTGCATCATTGTTCTCCAAGGAGGCTCATGAGGCCGGGCAGCGCTGCCATACCTGGCCTGTGCTTCAGAGCTGGGTCCCTGGCACCTGTGGCCCCTCAGCACAGTTTGAAGGTGTCTGTGTGACCTGGACACCCTCTGCTAGTGTCCACAGTACAACCAGGAATGAATGTTCATGGCTTGCTGTGCCTTATTCAAGGCGGTAATAGGACAGAGAACAAGCCTGATTTCAGGGATGAGGAGCCAGAAAGGTATCATAGAACCATGGCCTTTTTCTTAGGAACAGGTCTTCTTCAGTACTGCCTTGGCCACAGCAGCCTAGCCTATCCAAACATAAATGTTATTTTTCACACCAAACTTTTTAATTTGACTTCCTCTTTAGTATGTGTATGTATTGTTTATTCACAAGCATGTCACAGCTTCCAGTGGGTTGAAGCAGGGAATGGGGTATCTCTATTCATACATTTCTGCTTTTTAATAGGAGCTATTCAGAGCAAGACAAAAGCCTGATTGAATGCTGGGAGAAATTTTGTATTGTAGAGTCATTTAAATGTGAACTAGGACATTCTCAGGACAATTACATAAAAATGGCGAGTGACCCTCTGTACAATAGTTGCTTTCAACATTATCCAAGGCCAAGACAGGCTTTTGACAGTTACATAATGCAGATAGGTCATGATCAGCCAACTCAGAAATGTTCAGCATTGTGCAAAATGAGAATCACATTTGACGAAGTTGAAACCAAAAAAAGGGACAAAAACCCTTTCATTTTCAGTGTGCTGATCAATTTTCTAATTAATAATACCCAGATAAAAAATATTTAGAATCATATCATCATTAAGACTGAAAAAAACCCCAGGACCATCTAGTCCGACCTTTGAAATTTTATTTGTTTGTCGTTTGAAATCTACATACTGGTAGAAAAACTGAAAAAGGCTCAAATAAAAAATCTGTGAGATCTTCAACCTTCGACACACCTGTTTGCAAAAATATCTGCAATGTATTGTAAATGGTTCGTGAAACTGCAGATGAGTGGTCATATCTGCTATTGATCCCTGTGAAATACGTGTATCTTGATTTAGAGATATTTTACTCTGACTCTAAAATAGCCATAGACTAATTTAGTTACACCGCTGAATTCCAGAATTCACAAATCCAAATAATTTATCTCACTGCTGGCGTCCTGCCACCTCTGTTTTTCTTCTTGCTTTTTCCACTGCAAAAAATGACGCTCAGGACTTTGTATTAATGCTTATTTGCTCTTTCTTATGCCAAAACAGTAATTTCATAGAAAAACATCAAGAAAATCTCTGAAAAACCCCACCTGCAAAAGCAAACACTGTATGACAGCAGTGTGAATTTTCTCCCAGTGGTAATAAGGTCTTAAACTACATAGAATTCGGGTGTTTCAGTGTATCCAATTTGCACTGTGTAAGCCAAAGGTGTTACACACAGCTATATACAGATATGTAAATATAAATATATAAATAACACCAAACTGCAGTAAAAAGTCTTATAGATATGTATATACATGTTCTGCAGGGGAATTATAGCACAAACTTCTTTGATATCTCTGCTATTATTTTTTCACTGTAGCCTAAAGAGAAATCTGTTGATACTGAAGGATAATTTATAGTCTTCCTTTGCTTTCTTTTTCTCTTCCAGGATGAGACCAAGAATGTTAATTACTAACATGCAGCAATTGTAATATTATCTCAAATTAATTATACTTTTTTGGCATTCCTTCTTTGAGAATAGTGTTCCCCAGTAAGTATTCCAAAATACTGAAATGGACAATCACGTAAAAACATATCAACAAGGCATCTTTTTTGTAGCTAAGACTACTAAATGGTTTGTTTATAGAAACTGGTGCTGCAAGTTTTAGTAACTTCATTTTGTGTGACTAAAGACAATATTTTATTATTCACTCTGGTCTATTTTTTCCCTTCCTTAAGCCTTCTTATATCAAAAAACTACTTTAGAGTAGTGAAGAAGTGAATTATAAGTTGCAGTGAAAACAAGATTTCCATATCTGCCTTTAGGTTTCTGCTTTTAATATGTATAAACTGAATTAGAGTGGTGAATTTTATCAAGAAGTGGGTCTTTTATGTTAAATCATAAAAAGGCCTCTACTCCTTGTCATGCAGTCTTCTGCTTCAAGGCTAGCTAGTTTGGATTGCTACTGCTTTTTGGCAAGATGTGTGCTGTCAATCTGGAACAAGCATACAAAAGACTGAATGTAAGGAAAGTGAAAATTAAATTTGATTCAAAACAACACTGAACACCAAAGAAGTTTTGTTTAATACGAAATGTTTTTGTAACTTGACTTGTCAATCAGTGCTTCTTACCAACATGATTGTCCTGAATTTGATACTAATTAATGTCTTGGGGCTGTTTTTGTCAGAGCTTTTCCTTCTAAAGCCTAGTTAGGTAGGGAATAACCCCAAGATACTTCTATCTCTCAATACAGTAAATATGCAGAGATTTAAACCTTAATTCTTTCATGGAGCCTTCCTTGCTATTAAGTAGCAGCAAAGAGGAATAATAATTTTATCTTCTTGCTAAAAGTGGCTTGTTTCCAAAACCTCTTTCTGCTCTATGAAACGCATTTCCTCCTTGTGGGCTCCTTGGGCAGCAAGGGAAACAACACAAGAAGAGCTACATCTTTTTCCTGAACCCTGGTCCTGGTCCTTAACAGAAGCAGTGCATCGTCTCTGCATTTCACTGTAGAACTGTGGAATCAGGGCAGTAACAAGCACAGATTCAGGCTGGGTGGAAAATGGATTGGGAGCAGTCCTGAGGAGAAGAACTTGGGCATGTTGATGAGGTCATGACATGCCTGGCATGACGCAGCAATGTGCTTTTGCAGCCCAGACAGCCATCTGTGTCCTGGGCTGCAGCCAGAGCAGTGTGGGCAGCTGGGGAAGGAGGGGATTCTGCCCCTCTGCTCTGCTCTGCTCTGGTGGGACCCACCTGGAGTTCTGCGTCCAGCTCTGGGGTCTCCAACATATAAAGGACATGGACCTGCTGGAGCAGGTCTGGAGGAGGCCACAAAGATGATCAGAGGGCTGAAGCACCTTTCCCATGGAGACAGGCTGAGAGAGTTGGGGCTGTTCAGACTGTAGAAGAGAAGGCTCTGGGAGACCTTGTTTCAGCCTTTCAGTACCTAAAGGAGCTGCAAGAAAGCCCCAAAGCAACTTTTTACAAAGGACATGGGAACAAGATTAAGGGAACTGTAGTGCTTTACAACTGAAAGGATATGAAAGTCTTATTTACTTTTATCTTGATCCAAATGAACTTATAATTAGGAGAATTGCAGTGAACTTCTGGTAATGTTCTTGCTGCACAGAGCATTTAATAGTGGCCTTTATCGACTTCAAGTCAAAGCAAAAGTGCAGACTTACAAATATTTAATCCTTTTCATTTAGTTTTGGTGAATGAATCTGTATAAGTATAGTGTTTAATAACATGGTACCCTTTGCTGTATTTTTCAAAAGCAGGTATTACAACACTGCCTGAACTCACTTTGGGTCATTAATCTCCATTTAAAATTTTCCCTGTGGTTCTTCACAGTGGAAAATGTTATACTTCACTAACCTTTTTGGGGGCACAGCTTGCTTTTCCATATTAAATGTACCTTTTCTATCAATTTTCTGTCAGCCCTTTTTGACTTAGCTGCTCCACTCCATTATTATATGTAAAACTGTCCATCCCTAGTGTAGTGGTGTTACATAAAGTTTAGTCAGGGCTCATGCTAGACTTCAGACTAACCAAGGCAGAGCCTAAAGCCCACTGTGTTCCAAAGAACCATCCACACTTAATTCAGTCTGTAAGTAGTAATACAAAATACAAAACACCTCATGGTGACAGAGATGTCATTTTTCTGTTCCAGCTGCTATCTAGCAGCATTGCAGTCGGTGGTAAATGTGTACAGCTGACTCAGCTTAGTTTTTTGTAGGAAACTCTAAATCCAGAGTGCCATTTTTTTTAATACACAAAGACTGTTTGGACATGGAAGCAGAACCTTGGATAAAGCAGAAACAGAACATCCAAACCCTTGGATGATGTTCTTAACATACCCATACAAAAATGTATTTTTTTTCTCACAAATATAGGATTAGTTGTGAAGGATTCCAGGAAATAGATGTATACTAACTGTTGTCAGCTGTGGAGAGAAAGCAGTGAACTTCCTTGATATTAACAGTACTGGTTTGTTGTAAAAAACACACAAAAAATAGAAAAATAAAGCAAAGGCTTGTGGGAGAAAGAGTTCTTATTCACCTTATTCACCTGTTACCTTGGAAATTTAGCCAAGTGATTTCCCCCTGCACCATGGGAAGGAAAATTTGTAAAGGCCTCTTAAAACATATAGTGTAAATGTAAAATTGCATGAGGAAAGAAGCCTGATGAGAAGAGCACAGTATCATTAAATTTATATTGATTATAAAATGTGAGCAAAGCCAACATTAAAGTCAGTCAAGATAAGTGAGAATTTGCAAATGGTTGATGAAACATGAATATGGAAAAAATAATGCACACAGTGATGATGTCCAAAAGTGTCAGAAGTGTCATATTCCCTGCTGTTTGCACTGCTGAAAGCATTAAAATAACACCTTGCATCTCAAATCACAATTACCAGGCCTCTTCTTTTCCTTTTGTGCTGAGGAGAAGAGAGGGATTGCTATGGAGACAATATATAACTAATAGCTGGAGGGTAGGTGGAATAAATTCAATAAATAAACAGTCACAGCTGAAAAGAAGGAATGAGGGATGACAACCAAGTCTGACAAAAAGCTTCTGATTTTGTATTGAAAATTTGAAAAGGATGTAGAAATCAAATGCTGCCACTAAAAGCTGATAAAGCTATTGAATCAATCTGGGAAAAAACATCAGGGACTGAACTAGTGTTCAAAATGAGAAGCTAACAGAGAATCAGAAGACCTTTTGCTAAATTCTACAGCTGTTTCTATGGCTTTGAACTGGTCATTTATATTATTACATTCTCTGAACATCAGATTACTATGAAATCCCTCTGGGTTTTCAGTCTGGGCATTGTGTGAACCCTTGCTCTCTCTATTTAGCCAGTTCATTTCTTCCTGTGCTCTGAAAACCAGCATAAAGCTGGGCTGGTATGACAGCTGACTCCAAGGGATACAATCAAACAATCTTACAAATCACCTGCTAATCTTAAAAAGCAATTATATGTCTGAGAAAGGTCATTAAATAATGCATGGTATGGCAGGTGACATAGAGTGACATTAATGGAAACACTTAACACTGTTACCATGGTTAGTGTGAAGAACATGCCCAAAAGGGGCTGGTGCTGCTGACTGCCACTATTGATTCCAGAAAACCTCATTAGTTCTGCTTCTCAATTAGTTATGAAATACTGGAGAAATGCCTGTCATTGTTCTTCTGTCAATTAGAATTAAATATAACAAAAGCCTAATCTGGTTTTTGTTTCTGTGTTTCTGCCCTGTGTAGAGCTCCTGCCCACAGCATATTATTTACTGTTGATCAACAGAAATATTTTAGCGGTGGGAAGGGAAAGCTCTGACTGCAGTCGTTACCTTCCAGTTGGCTTTCTGGGTACCTGGCCTGGCTTTACATCTTTCATTGCACAGACAGATTATAAATTATTTTCCTTCAGTGACTTTTCCCTCTTTTAATCAGATATTTTTTAATCATTATCTTGTGCAGTTTTTTGTTGCCTTTCCTCAGATTCACAACCTGCTTCTGGTTCTTTCGCTGGCCACATCTCACATCTCAGGAAAGGAGAAAGGTAGTTTTGGTAGGCAGGAGGAGAAGGATGGAAAGGTAGAAGAGTTGTTGAGGTTTTTTTCCTAGAGCCTCCAATTCTCCACATCTCTTCTGTCCCAGTTATTCACCCAAACTGTAATTAATCAGCATGTCAACTTTGTAATTTTTGGTGTTATTTGCAAGAAATTAGCTTTGTGCTTTTTATTAGCAGAGAGCCTGAGTTCTCCAAGTTCGAGTTCCTCATTACTCCTCTGTAAAATAATACAAATCTTTCAATAATTTGCAAATACATCTGACAGAACTGTGGTTAGAAGATTGTGTTCAGCTTATTTTTCTGCCTGTTGTCACCCAATATCCTTCTAATCAAATGTGGCTGGCAGTGACCTGTAGCACTGCAGAAGCTGGTATACATCGACTTTTGCTCCTCCTATTGCAGATACAATAACCCACTGCAAGGAAAATGTAGTGACTGCCGAGGGCAGTAATAGGCTGAGATGACTGGATCCAATAAATGCTATTAACCAGGGAAACTGGTGAGCCTTTGACTTTAATTGCTGTCATAATTGGTGGGAGTGAGGAAGTGGGTGTGAGAGGTTGAAGGAGGAAATAGGAGGACCAGGCTAACACATCTGCATTTTAATGCAAAGGGTATCAAGAAGAGCTATACTATTCAAAATGTCTTTTACAATGTGTTGGTATGTAACGGATGTGAACATGCATTGTAGAATTTTCTATATAGAGAAATAAAAAGAATCCTCGAATTCTTCCAGGACAATAAAAGCTGGATGTGCTCAGTTCAGGGAACACTTATGTGCAGCAGTAGTGCCACTGTTCTCTGAGCTACCTCAGCCTACACCTTCCATCTCTCTCACCTCTCCAGATGGCTGGCCCTGCCGACATTGCAGCAGCTCATGGGCTGTTACTTGACCTGTGCTTGGTACCTGTAGGAGCCCAGAGAGAGCGCACTGGAGCTGACCACATGTTCACCTTCTCTTTGTCTCAGATGGGTCCACACTGCCTGCTGGCATCTGTGCTGCCACAGTGGGTAAAGGTGTCTCCAAACGATGCTCTCATTACTAATGGATAAAGGCATTTTTTTCTTCTCAATTTAGCTGACTTGAAATGAGGTATTTAATCCAAGGAGTTTCTCTAGTTGGTGTTACCTGGATATAAGCAATGCGGAAGAGACACTTCTGAAAGACAAATTGTCTCCTATTGTATTCAATCCTTTGGGGATTAGCGGAGTCATCCCTAGGATTTATCAGGCCCTTTACAGTGATTACAAAGGAAACCTATATGACTAACCTGGATTGCGCCACTGTTCAGATGGTAAAACCTTGGAGAGAGGAATTCCACCTAACCTGAATGACAGGGAAAATTGGTTGAAAAAGTATTTCAGTGAAGGAAGCTGAAATATAGGGCAGCATAGAAGCTAACAAGAAAAACAACAGAAGTGCTAAATAGATCCACATATCATTGTAGCAGAGTATTGTAAATGAGTTTGTGGGGCAATGAAGCTTACAAGATGCCATACTACATACCCCAAAAGTGGAGACATCACCTGGTATGTTAAAATTTTTATGTTTCCACTGAAAAAAAATCCTCAGTGTTAACTAATGTTATTGTTAATTATTATTTATAAATAATTTTAATTATTTGTATTGTTAATTATTAATATTGTTAATTAATATGTTCATGTGTTTGGGGTTTTTATATTCACTGGTAATGTTCTACAATATTTTAATGGAGTTGAGCTATGGATATATCTAGGCACAACAACTCTGTAAGCAAATTATCAACTTTACAAATAAACGGAATTCCACTAAGTACAGCAATACTGACTTATGCCAACTGTGATTTTGAAACTGTATTTTGATGGAAAGCTTTGAAAAAATAATTACATTATTTAAAAAGTGTAAAGAGAAATCTGAAAACAGAAATAATTGCTCCATTTAACTGTCCAAGATGAAACACAATTGCATCTTTTCTTCTTTTGTGCATTCTTATTTATAGCACACAGTAAACAAACGGCATATTGTGTAGCTCTGAATAGTGGCTGACACTAGTTCAAATAGATGATCTTGACAGCATGCCCAAAGAAATGTTTCAGCTTTACAGTCTCAAAAATGTGCTTCTTCTGTGAACTAGGTGCTTGCGTAGATACATCTTTTAAATTAGGAACGCAGTGTTTATTTCCTTGTGGGTGCATTTTTCAAGCTCGTGGTCCTACAAGGAGGACAAGGAGATCTCAGAGCAGTGAGTGGAGTGCTGGTTGAACCTCACTGCTCATCTGAAATATCATGAAAACTGTTAATACAGCTGGAGTGGCTGACTCAGTCTTGTTTTCATCTCTAAGAGCTGCGTTAGCTGCCAGGGCGGAGAGCAGTAGGCGTGACCCAGTCCCCAGACTCCCCATGTGAGGCTGTGTGAACTCTCCAGGTCTGCACCAGAGCATGGCAATGCCCAGACTGCATCTGCAGAGTGACCAGGGATCAGCCTCTGGGGTTTGGTTTGAATGCCTGTGAACAAACAGGTCTGTGAGTTCAGGGGCTATCAACTCCAAAAGCAAACTGTGGAAATAAAATACATTCAAGAAGCCTGATGGTATCAGGCTGTGGCTATTTTAAAGTTTCTCTCCTATCTGTGTGTTTGTACCAAATGTTCGAGAAGCACCTAGCTTGAAATGCTATTGACAGTAGAGTGGAATATTAAGGACTGCTGGATTTTCCTTTCTCATGCATTGTACCTCCAGGTCACTGGCTTCCTCTGCTGCCCAGGGAGCTGGTGGAGTCACTGTCTTTGGAGATGTTTAAAAAAAGGCTGGATGTGGCACTCAGTGTGATGATTTAGTTGATAAGGTGGTGTTAGGTCATAGATTGGACTTGATCGCAAAGGTCTTTTCCAACTTAGTTAATTCAGTGATTCTGTGAAATGTGACATAGTTTGGTCAAACAAATCATGTTTGTCAAGCTCTATAAAAAAACCCCAAACATTTGCTCAAAACAATTTGAATTAGTACAGAAGCATGTGAATAGACCAAATTCTTCTGATAGTTTTCATCTCAAGTATCAGAGTTGACATTAGTTTTCTTGGTAATGTTCCCCTTCAGTCAGGACAAGGAATCCAAGCATCCCATTGTAACAGGCTGCAGATCAATCACCTTCACAGAAACCACATGGACAAGGTGTGGCCTGAAAGGTGTGTTGTGTTTACAGTAAATTGACAGGATCAGCAACAGGTTCTGCACATGACCTTAGTGTTCTGGACAAACCAACAGCGGGCAGAATTTGTGTTTCCCATCAGTTTTGTAAGAAATGCTGAGCCTGTGGTATATCTAAGTATAAATCTGACTTATTTTAAATGAATAAATACCCCTGTCGGAGTGCTCACTTCAAAATAACTATGAAATGGTGTAATATGACACAGTCTGACATTCCAATTTTTGAAAGCATTCAACTGTTTAATAAAACACCAAGGAGCAATATTTTGTCTTCACACACAATGTTGCATTAGCTATATGCATTTAGTTACTAACATGAGAGTATCTATTAAAATGATTTGTTGTGATAATTCAGACTGAGTCACTTTCAGACGCATGGGAAGTCTGCACTGATATGCTGTTTGAAGGGCAACCAAGTTGTCCATGACTGTGCCAAAGTGGGATGCATTGTGGCACATACAAAACACAGCACAGCCTAAAGGGGATGCTTTTAAGCTGCAGTTAACTAGTTATTCCTGGCTTCAGTCCCACTACATACTGGATTTGTGATTTCAGGATTCTTTCCTACTCTTTGACTTGCTCTGTTTTTTCACAAAACCTGCCTGTTCTTGCCCTCATCCTGAAGGCTCCAGTTTTGGCAGCAAGAGTTGGAACCTTTTCACCTGAGGCTCTGGTGACCACTGGCAGCTGAATCAGACCTGGGTCCTGCAGACCTGCTCTGACAGAGAGCTAAAACCCAGACAACTTCTGAAATCACCTAGAGATAATCACAATGCATTACATGAGACACTGAAGTGCACCACAGCCACTGCTTTTTGTTATTAACGTAATTTCAGTATAATGCACATATGTTCTTCTGGCACCAAGAGGTCAGGTGACATCTGGTCAGATAAACAAAACCTGCGTTTTCAGCCTTTGCAAAGATATGACTTGATTGGGATTACAGGAATCAGAAAAACGTTAGGCTAAATTGTAAGGTGGTGAGTATTATTTTTAGGAAGGTCAGTATTTTATTTCATTCAAATTTTTGTATTGCAGACATTTTTAGAAAACAGATTTTTATTCACTATGCCCACTCAAGGGAGAACAGACTTGCCATTAGCATGTCCTAATTAAGAAGGTTTTCTAGTAGATTAGAAATGGGACTTTTTAGCTGAATTATGTACAATAATATTGACTGATTCAGCTCTGCATCTGTCAGTGCAGTCTTTACTGCACTCTCATTCCCCGGATTTTCTGTAATGAGAGTTCTCTGCAAATAACACCAGTCCCTTTGTTCCTGGGAGGGAACTGACCTGCCTGGGGCTTGTTGAGTTTATCAATGTTTGGGCTGTTTTCTCAGAAACATACTGGCCTAAACATACTGGCAAGTGTGGCAGATGTGATGAAAACAATTTACCAACGGACACAATAATGGAACCTCTCTTCTTCTTCTTGGAAAGGGTTTTGTGTTTATATTGAACTGTGAACCCTACAATATTGATTGTATTTCTGCAGAAATTATGTGCATTTATCACCAGAAGCTGAGTGTTACTCATCTGGGTCCCATCCTCTGACATTTTTTCACAAGACCAAGCATGGTTCTTGTTTCTCTTCTGTTAAAATGTATATTTAAGCTTTAGAGTGAAATCTGGAAATATAAGAAAAAACTTGTTGAGTGTTACTTTTAGATCCATTAATGTTTTGTTCTGAATATTTTGCCCAGAGAAGCTGTGGCTACCCTATCCCTAGAAGTGTTCAAAGCCAGGTTGGATGGGACTCTGAGCAACCTGGGCTAGTGGAGGGTGTCACTGCCCATGGCAGGGGGTTTGGAACAATGTGGTCTTTAAGGTCCATTTTAACCCAAACCATTCTGATTCTATGAAAATGGTCTCTGACTGAGGCTTTACCTCAAATTAAAACAGGCACAGTGTATCATACCTGCTAGTCAGTAAGAGAACATGCAGCCTCAGCCCAACAGACAATTCCCCTTCCCAAAGAGCATCTGTTTTCTATTTTAAATAAAAAGTGAATTTTCATTTGAAGACTATAATTATAGAATCAAATATTAATTAAAAAGTTCATTGTGAGAGACTTACAGTATAAACCAAAGGCACAAAAGTCAGCCAACATATAATTATGATACCTTTGTGAGAATTTGAAAAATTATGATCTTCCAATAGCAAATTTAAATCAGCAGGTATAGGGAAGTATTTAGAGGTTTGATTTTTTTTTCCATTTTCCTGCCAGTTCATGTTGATTTCATATTCCTGATTTCTAGAATTTACATTTGTCCATCCATTTCATTACTTCATGGACTACATGTGGGATGTGACCCCAGGTGGGTGTACGCAGGGCTGACCAGCAGTCCCTGTGAGGGCTGCAATGCAGAACTGAGGGTTTTGTGGTGAGATACCCTTTGGGACCACACCGTACTTAAAGTACACTCTTCATTTAATTTCCTAACTTGAGCACACTGTGTTGATTTGACTGGGTACAGCAGGATGGAAATAATTTAGACAAGATGTTGAAGAGTTTTTACTGTCTGAGACTGAAGTTGCCTTTGAGACTGGGCTGGGTTGGTCCCAGCTGCTGCATTGCTGGCTCACTGACAGCCAGGGAATGTCCCATACTGGAGCACACTCAAATCATGCTGTTTACTTTAAATATTAACTTCTTGGGGAATGAAAAAAGGTTCAGAGGCAAAGCAAGCTGTGTTTAGCCTCTGTTTAATTTTCAACAGTTGTAGTACGTGTCTCCCTTTGCAGTTTCTCTGCAGTCTGTGGGTCTATTAAAGCCTGTAGTTTTTGGGGGAGCCAGGTGCTCTGCATCTAAGGCAGGTTTATAAGGGCAAATTTCATTTGTGGAACAGACAAAGGAGTGGTTCAAGACCAATACAAACGGAGAAGAAGAGAACAGACAAGTGTGAAGTAGACAGGGCACATTGTAAAGGATGAGGTGGGAACAGATTTAGTGTTGGCTGGACAACAGGCTGCAGAGAAAAAGTTATTCCGTCACCACAGCAACTAAAAGCCAAGAGAAAAGAGTAAGAGGCAGTGATGAGTCCTGTGGCCTTACACAAGGATGTGTATTCAAGGATGTCCCACAATACCTATTTTGATTTGCGTTTCAGATTAGCTATTAACTGGAGTTGTTTATCCCTTTCCTGCAGTGCAGTGTTTGCACTGTTTGCATATTTCAGGCTGGTTTCCATGGGCTGATGGATGCCCGGAGCCTGTGGAGGTGAGGTCAGCAGCTCACAGCACCACATCCTATCCCAGCTGGCAGAGATCTGTGTTTTCTATCTGCTAGTACCAAAACTTTTTATATTTTGTTTCACTACATGTTTAAAATGTTACCTAGGCTTACCTTTAGATGGAAACTGACTCTTCTCTCCATCTCACCTGTTTCATACCTGCGTGATTCTAATGAGGTCAGACTCTCCTACAGTGTGCCAGACAAGATGAAATGTAAGAAATTTCTGCAGTCTGCACGGCGATGCTGTGAGTGATTATCTGTCTCATCAAACTAGGTATGTCAGATGGAAATAAAACTGGAAATTTGGCTTGCAAATGAGCAGGTACTGACTACTGACTTCTGCCAAAGACTGGCTACACAGCAGGAGAAATCCTACCAGCAGCAGAGTGAAGTCAGGCTACAAACCGATGGTTGTTTTCCAGCAAACTTAAACACATTGCGACATTACAATGCACTATTTATATCTAACCACCCCTGCTTGGGCAAACAAGTTTCTAAAAGCCGCATCAATGAACCTGGAGCCCAATGTTACTACATTGAAAACACCATTTTGCCACCTAGTGGTGGTTTCTCCCTTTATGTCTTATATATATCTTTGCTTCTCCAACTTGCATCTTCTTACTGTGCTGAGAGCTGTATTGTTCAGGCAAGCAATTCTTCCAAGAAGGCACATAGTAATTTTACAGAAAAGTAGCTATATGTTCAGTAGAAACTGAAAGTTTGTTGGGATGGATTAGCCAACTTCTTTAAGTATTAACTAGTTTGGAAAGTTTCTTAATGTTCTAAATTTGCATTACTTTGTTAAAGATCAAAATAATTATTCTTTTAGCTCTGTTCAAGGTTTAGTTAAATGGCATTTTCCAAAGTTTTCCTCTGCTATGATTTTCAGAGTAGATAGAGGACTTCACTCTCTGATACAGCTGAGCAGCATTTCCTACCACACACAGTGTTTCAACACTTGTTGGGCTGCAGCAACAGGGCTGTAGGTGTACTGGTATTTTGACGGAGGCAGGGTGCTGCTTTACAGCCCAGAGAGAAACCCTTCTGAAAGAACAGGATCTCTAAAAGAAGTCTTTCCAAAACCATGCTCTAAGTGTGTGATTTACTGCAAGGGAACACTCCCATCTGGGATGTATTTAGTTAAAACAAAGCTGTCTTTTGTTTAGCATCTGAGAAACAGCTGTGTTTTTCCATAAGCCAGAGAACAAAAATGAGAAATAAAATGAAGGTATATTATGGTGCATTATTTTAGTTCACGTGGATTGATTTTGATGTTTTATTCTTGTGAGGTTGTATGGAACTCACTTCCTGAGTGTTTTGCCAAACATTTTTTTAATTTAAACCTCTGAATATATACCAGAGTTCCAGTGGCCTTTCCTTTTACTATAAAGGCTCTTGTCTTACTGGAGAGGGCTGTATTGCTGGTGAAATTATACCTTCATGAAGACAGTAGGGTGTTGGCTAAAAGAAAGAACCATATAGAAAGGAAAACCATCCAAGAGCTAAAATCCTAAGGAAATTATGTTCACTTCCTCCCAAGAAAACGGCCTGTTTCTAGACTTCCTCAGTCAGTGACACCACTGTGTGAGCTGATGAGAAATCAGAATTGTGTAAAGATTGAGCACTGATGGTCTCAGCCTGTGCACTGTCTCTCTGCATCGCCTGGGAAGGGGCTGAGGCACCCTCAGCACAGGGGACTCAGGTGTGGCAGTTCCATCTTGTAAGTGAGGGCCATCTACTACACACTAACATTCAGTCCTCATTTCTGGTCACCTGGTATTTCATTCACCTCGTGACATCCTTGAAAATATTCCTTTACAGACAGACTGACAAGGGTTTCCAAGTGAAAACAAATGACTTCTTATGAATTCCCATAAAAATCCATCTAAAGTGGCAAATCTTTATTCAAAGGGCTGAGACAAAATTCAGAGGGCAAGAAGACAGTTCGGAACTGGATGTGAATTGGCACAAGCAGAACTAAATTTTTTTAAGTTACTCAATACATGTCAAAGAAAAATTTCAAAAAGATCCTCAGAAAATTCTTTTAACCCATGTTGGCAAATATGAATCTTAAAAGGATTTATTGTTCAACTTTTATTATCTCTCCTCTCTCCCAAAAATTAAAGAATTACATTTATAACTAAAGTTAAAGTCATACTCAACTTTATTACTAGTAGATCTCATACAAAAGTACTTTCACTGATATTTTAACTTTGGTAAGACTAATGCAGATTTTTAGTTGTCCCCAGTAAGGGTGTTTATGTTTCTTCAAATGAATTATTTCATGACATCTGTAAACTCTTAAACAATGGTTTCTTCCTTGTACGTATGTCATTGTGTGCCAATGGACTGATATACTCACTGGTTTACTGTGCATTTGACCCAGGTTGTCATGGTGTGGAAACCTGAAACTATGACCCCTGTTTCTGTCAGCTTCACCTCTTTGGTAAACAGATGGTATTTGGTTTGGCTGAGTGAACTGGGATATTTGTGAACTGACTATAATGATCCATCTGTGCAAGTTGTTTTTCAACAAATTATAGGCTCATAGGACAATTCAGGTGGGAAGAGACCTCAGGAAGTCTCTAGTTTAACCTGCTACTCCAGGTAGGGTTAGCTGTAGGGTCAGACCAGGTTGCTCAGGGTTTTGTCCAGTCAGGTCTTGGAACCCTTCCAGAATGGACATTGAATCAATGTCTCAGTGAAGGCTCTGCTGCTGCTTCATGATCTTCCCTGAACACTTTGACCAAGGACAGGTGCCTGGGAGACCTCTCAGTGCCATCCACTGCCTGTATGAGAAGTTACCCCCGAGCATGCTCAGAAACCTCACTGACTGGTGGTGTTCCATAGCCGCCCATGCTGCAGATCTTGGGTCCGGCTCCCCAAGAGAACTGGGGTGTGGGACCAGAAATACCCTAAGGTTTAAAGAAATCTCTGTTCATTTCTTCACTGTAACCAGAGGGTCTGTAACAAGCACCCATCTCAGTGCCTGCCTTCCCGGCCTTCTCCCTGTTCCTGATCCACAGGCTCTCCACCAGCTGGGCATTCAGCCCATAGAGGACCTCCATAAATCCAAGCTGCACCTTCACACAGGGGGAACCCCCTTCTCCTTGTCTTCCCTGCCCATGTTTTCTGAAGAGCTTGCTTCATCTTGTTGCTCTCTCCTGCTGTGCAAGCTGTTCCACCATGTCTCAGTTATTCCAATATTTTTGTGACTCCATCAGAGCTCTGGTTTCTCCTGCTTCCTCTGCAGGTTGCAGGTCTTTGTATACTCTTAAAGTTGATGTCTCTTTACCTTTCTAATTGATTCTGAGGCATCTCTTGTGCCTGCCACCTTGCAACCTTTGCTTTTCACCCCATTCAGGGCTGTCTCCCATGGGTCGTTATTTCCATCCCTCACCCTTTCTAGTTTAAAGCTCACCTCACCAGGCTGGTCAGGATGTGAGCAAACACTCTCTTGCCTGGCTTTGTCACATGGGTCCCATCTTTCCCTAGCAGTCCTCAATCCTCAGAAAGGATCCTATGTTTTTAAAAGCCATATCCCTTCTGATGACACCAGTTGCACAACTGGGTATTGATTTTCAGGACCATCTGCTCCTTCTCGTACATTTCCCCTTCGCCAGCGAGACTGAGGAAGCACCACCCGGGCCCTTCCCTTCAGCCCCATGCCTGGAGCCAGGAGGTCACTCCTGATCACCTGTGAATGATATAAGCAACCTTTTTCGTGGCTGAAATTGGATACTTAATACCTGAAACATAACCTGAGTCTAGATTCTCTTAAACACACAATTATTATAATTTCATTACATTAAATATTTTTCTATTTGACCAAGCACTGAATCTTGGAAAATCAATTGCTTAGAAACAACCAATCATAGAAATTCTTTGAACTTCGATCAAGACATTCATCTTTATCACTGGGATTTCTTGATAAATTTCTTTTTCTTTTGCATCTTAGGCATAGTATTTCAGCCACCCCTGCAGACTACGGACTGGGAAAGTCTATATATCTCTATATACCTATAGGCTTTTCCAGTGATTTGTTTGTAGAACTCTGTCTTCTGATTTTGGTCTTACAAAGTGGAGAAATCTCTTCCTAAAAAACAATCTTCCTGCTGCTGAGATATCTGTTCCTTCAAGAATTTAGGAAAAATTGTCTGCCATGGTTGAAAATACTCAAAAGGAAAATGAAATGTTTCCATCAGAGCTCACTTCTGTTACTGGATCTTGAAAAACACTTCTCAAAGAAATCCTCAGCTCCTCCTGACATAACACTTTATGTTTTCTGTCTAAAAATACAGTTTCCAGTGGTGATAATTTGCTAACAAATTAATTTTATGATTTCACAACACCTCTGCACTGCCATTTAGTAGTGTTTTGGCTTCCCATTAGCTTCAGTAGCGAGTGGGTTTTTTGCAACAGCATTTGTTCTCGGTATTTTACCTCTTTTCTCTAATTACTTCTGCTGTTAAAATGGTCACATTGTCAAGTCTAGCTTAAAATTCACAAACATTCATTGTCTGCACAAATGGAATGAAATCTCAGCTATAAAATGCCTGTTGATTGTAGAGCCTTGAATAAAACATTATACTTATTTTGCATTATTACAATTTTTTATATTGTTCTAAAAATGCAGAACAGCTTATTTTTGTTGTTGTTCAGGATTTATACAGAATACTTCATATGAATTCCAAGTTATGAAATGAACATTTATCTTTGGAAGTTTTAAGCTTAGAAAACTATATGGTAAAAAGTTAGCAAAGCAACAAGGGTGTCTAGCAGAGAACAAACTACACGTTCTTCTGTAAAATATTAATTTCATATTAATATGTGGGAGATATGAAAGAATAGCTATGAGGAACAAAAAAGTATGTTTTTATTCTACCACCTCATCCCTTCATGCAAAAGCACATATGGATCCAGCTAGCAATAACAAGTGAATAAAGTTCCAGGGGGTTTTTTGACTGGCAAATCTCTGCCTATGTAAGGCTGGAAACAGATTTCACAATTAATAAATAATTATATTCATGATTAAGAAACAGTTTAAATTGTACAATAGCACAGAATGAGGCTCTCTGCCCAGAAAGAGGAGTAAATTTTAGGTCTCTGTGACACCTATAATGAAATGGAAGATGTCTTGCCTGTCCCCTCTGCAAGCACACAAAATGCATGCAGAGATAGGGGAACAAAATTCAGTGCCAGTAACTTTTCCTTACACACAGATCACTTGTTGATCTAAAATGAAAGAAAATTGGTGCTCCATGGTCTCCAGAAGAGCAGTAACCTACTGGACCTGTCTCAGACCTGTCTGGATGGAGATGAGCAATTCTTGTGCAGAGAGAGAAGGGATCAGTGAGAGAAACAACCTGGCCTGAAAGTAAGATTTAGAGAACTCTATACAAGCAAGCAGGAATAGTTAGTTTTCTTTTCAGGAGAGAAAGGATTGTTCTTGCTTCAGGAGCAATTTTACCTCATCTGCTGCTAGCAGGACAGCAGTAGCAATTCCATTTTTTAGCAGTGTGAATAAAATTTAAGTTTAGAGAATTATTGTATATTCCCAAAATTCAGCAATAACAATGTCCTCTTCTTTCAGGCGAGGGTCCCCTAAGGATAGTTGGTGATAAACTCTAGTTTTCCTCATGGATTTAAGGTACTCAGGTATCAAGTCCTGGGACTCAGTCACCTGCTCTCACTCCCTCTCCATCCCCAGCCTCTCCCAAGTTACCCTGGAGCCTGCTAACTCCTGCATCCCATTGGGATGCTCACACAGACACGGCTCCTGCTTAGACCTCCCATATCTCAGCTCTCTCAGCTTTATGGCTAGGGGATCTAATTAATGTGGATGCCTTCACTAGTAGTAAAATAGGAAGGTAAAAAAGACACTTAGGCTTGCGGGTTAGCTTCTTCCATTAATCAGTCACCCTCTGTCTTTGCTATATGTTGTCACTGGACTTTTAAGCTCTGATTACCCTCCTTTTTTCTTGTTTTAGGCTTCAGTCATCAAACTCACAATTCTGGCAAGAGTGGTAGTTTGATAGAATTGGTTTTAATCTAAAAAGCAGTTTTGCAGTAGGAATACTTTCTTTTAATGGCCATCTTTCTAACAGCCAGCAACCTTGGAAAATGATGCCTTTGCCCTCTGCTTTAAAAAGAACAATTTTTCATGGGTAGAATTGCCTATGAATTCTTAATATGCAAGCTTTATGAAAGGCAACTTAAAATGCTGAGCAGCACAGAATACTAAGACAGGATTATGCTACATAAGGAAAAGCAGTCAGAAGATCAAGGATTTATTTGAGCATGGAAGGTCTCAAGCTGTGACAAAGTTAAACATTGTGTGGCCTGTTTGTTCATCCTCTGCACCACATTTTTCCAAACATCACATCAGCAGTTCCCCATTCACTCTGCAGCTACTAGAGGCAGCATAGGCTTGTCATAACTGCAAAGCAGGAAATGTTTGGGATCTAGCAGCTCCTTTTGAACCTGAAAGCAGCACTCTTAAGGTGTAGCTGTAATCTTGGCACTCTGTTAGTGTACATTAAATCCTGCCTCCCAGAAGAATGAAAGAAACCCCAAATCCCTTATCTCTCATGAAGGAGGCACCTGTAGTAGATACATCTTTTAAATCTCACACTGTCTCCTGCTCGCTCGTACCAGACAGAGGTGAGCTGTGCCCTGCAGTGGGATGTTTACAGTGCCTCTGAACTCTCTCTCTCCTAAATGACAGCCACAGAGAAAATGAAATAAACCAGGGTGGTTATACATATGTTATATATTTAAAAACTCTCCGTGATACTTAGATGTAAGACCACCCTCTCAATAAACAAAGAGAAAATTTAATAGAAACACTACCTCAGAGATGTGTATTTACTAAAGTTTAGCTTCACTGTTTGTGCCTGCATGCAGAGCTATCAGCTCATGTGGCATTACTTTCCTTGCTTGTTCAGTCCCTATAGCTTTGCAATCTCCCAGCAAAACAAGAACAATAACACTTTTAAGATACGTTGAGTTATGGGGGGAAAAAAATCATCAGAGCAGGCAAGTTAGCAAAGGAACACTTCACAATCTTTGTGTGTGTGTGTGTGTGTGTGTGTGTGTGTTTTATATTTGCTTTTAAAGGGACATGTTGGGGAAAAAAGGAACCAAAAAAACCAAGACAAACAAAAGCAAACAAACCAACCAAAACCCCCCAAAACAAGCAAAACAAACAAGTCAAAAAATCCCAAACCTTCCGATTACAGGAATGAGAAACAGCATGGGAAATTTAGTTATTCAGTTGGATTAAGTTATTTTGGTGAGATAGAAAAAAAAAAAGGAAGTCTGAAAGTTTAACTGAATTCCTCTTTAATTACAGGGTAGAAATGTTACTGTAAATTATGAACTGTTTATACTGCCATGCATACATACAGTCTGTATGTTACAATTTTTATGCTGAAGTCACAGGTATGTCTTGGAGAACAGCTCATCTCATGTGAGAGTTTCACAGATGCCCTACACTGAAGGACCTTCCTTGATCACTCAAAATACTGCCTTCCCTTTAGTACACTATATGAATAAAACTGTTTCTTTTTTCATTTACCAAACTGACCCCAAACACACACACCAACCTCGGAAGTTAGAGGTGTTGGGGAGGCATTATTAGATTGAAGAGAAGCTCTTAATGAAGAACTGTGCTTAAAAGTGAGTGCAGAAATAGGTGTAAATGTATTTTCTATTTCATGCAAAAAGTGGATGCTCTTGGAAGACTTATCTCAAGAGAGAATCACACTAAGACAGGAAATATCCCATAAGCTTTCAACACCCTTTGTATTTTATGAGATTTACTTCACAACTGAGCCATAAAGCATCAGTCTTTTGGGACTTACCCTCTCTCATGGTTTTAGTTTAGCAATAGTTCTACTTGAAAGCAGAATATTTTTCCCTCCTGTAGTCCTTTAGTGACAGCTGTGAATGTTTACTTGGAGAGGCATATAAATATGGGTATCTGTCTGAAACTGCAAAATAAAAGGAAAACAGAAACTGGGGACCCCTCACTTAGAGTAAGGGAGGAAAGAGGACNTGGGGACCCCTCACTCAGAGTAAGGGAGGAAAGAGGACAATGTATCTCCGTTTCACATTGTCTGGATCATTCCAAATTACTCTTGAAAAATTGTGAAAGGTATCTTTTTGCCTTCTGTCCTCAGCTGCACACAGGTCTCACCAGCTATCGCTGATAATCTCTCTCAAACATGTCAAACAGATGTCAGAAGAGAACATTTCCCCATATTTGCAAAAGGAGTTTATGTCCAATAAAATACAAGACAGCTGCTCCAGAGCACTAAAGCAGCTTCTCCAGAGTAGTCTGAGTGAATTGAAACTTGCTGTGATGTGTTTGGAGCCCAGCTTTGCCCTCTCACTTGTTTCTCTCTGTTATTTGCCCTTGTCCCAGGTCTGGGTTTCTGAACTCTCGAGGAATTGGGCAGATTGGCCAGGCCCTTGGGCTCTGCACCTCTGTGGCACTCAAAAGCCTGCAAAGGTCTAAGTCCTCAGGCTTGATGGTATCCTGGTACTGCCCTGTAGCCCTCAACACAGTACTGCATCTCGGGATAATTTTAATTTTTGTGGACCCATATTTCTACCAAGATATGTGAAAACTGTCTCCTTGCTATTTACATGAGATACAGCAGTATTGGCACAGTTGTTCTGTATACACTGCACTGGAATGCATGGATGAGATTTGGGGATTTCAAGTATCTTAGACTATTTGTTCAACAGTGCAAACACTAACAGCCCTTCTAAAGTTCTGCCCTGGGATCAATTACAGAATGTCACAGCTGACTCACAAATGCAAGATTGTAATGGCATGTTGTAAACAGACAAAATCCCACCCATCAGCTTGTTTGCATGTTTAGAGGACACTGATCCAAAACCCTTTTGATTACAATTGAGATAAGAAGATAGATGTTAAAAGGGGTATTTTTTGTGAAAATACACTCCAGAATAAACTAGGACTCAGTAAACTCCAAATGAAATCTTTAAACCCAGAATTGCTAAGTTCAAGATGGATAAACACTTGAGGTTTCTAAAGTATGTGTAATTCTTGCCTCTGAACATCTGAAAAATGTTGTTTGATTCAGAAGGGTAGAGATGTGTTTAGGATGAGCTGCTGAAAACTTTTCTGTAAAATGAAGATGTGAATGTAGGCTGATGCTGAATAAATCCACTGTGCATGTGTTGAAATGAAACTGGAAACGATACAATAATTGTTGCTTGTTTTCACTGCTATAGGCACTGTTCTGTACTCACTGCTGTGCCCTTCAGGGTAACAAGCAACCCCCTCCCGTGGCACCCCAAGCAGCCAGGCTCACTCATGCCAAGTGTGACTGGAGTTTCTCAGCCAGGAGTCCCATTTGCGAAAGACAAACATCACACATGGACATAAATAAAATGGTAAACTTGTGCTAATCATCTTGGGATAAGGAGTCATTGATGATTTCAGTTAAGTTCCCTGTAGTCACCACGAGATTCCACTTTGCTGCAATATCTGCTGAGCATTCAGGTGTGAGTGGTTCCCCTGGAACTGTTGCTCCTTCCTACCTGTGTGCTTTCCCCTCTCTGATGCTGGCAAGGGTTGGCCCCAGTGATGTGGTTTGCAGAAGGGATTCAGGTTAAAATTATCTTTCTTTTTTTCTTTTTTTTTTCTTTTTTTTCTTTCTTTTTTTTTTGACAGTTATGGGCCTAGGAGGTTCTCATATGGCCCAAAAACATGAGCTGGAGGGGAGAGAGAAAAGAAAGTGAAGAGGCAGAGATAAGGCTGGGGCATCTCTCCCTGTTTACTCACGGCAGTACAAGGACAGCTACTTGTGTTGGCTCTTTGTAGGAAAAGGAGAGACATGGGCACTTCCAGAAAGTGGCTTTAAGATTCCTTACCAAAAGGTATCTGCCAATGCTGGTCATCTTTAAAGTGCCTATCC
>VYZT01009908.1:5502-27394 GCA_013400735.1 Pomatostomus ruficeps
CCCACTGACTTTAGTGGACTTTGAATCAGTCCCAAAGTTATCTCAAATCTCCAAAGTAACCCGACTTTTAAAAACAGTGTTTATTGCTTAATTTTCTGGCATAGTGATTTAAGTCTACAAAATCCAGCCTTTGTCAGGGTCTTCAGTCTCAGGGAAAACCTGTTGGGAAAAGTTCATTGAACACAAGATGTTTAGATTTAAATAATTTGGATTCAACCAGAATTTTTGATGAAATATTGCTGAACTGGAATTTTATGATAAACACCACCATGAATAAAATTAGCAAATGACACACAGATTGGCAGAGTAATAATTAATGGCAGAATGTTCTGGACTAATTAAAAAAAATATTTGAACAAAATATTCAGTACAATCAAACATGAAGTTATGCATTGAAGAACAAGGAATGGCAGATTTGCCTCCGCTATCTTGGAAATAAATGAGTCCAATAAGATAGTTTGTCCTGATGGAAAAGCAACAGAGTACAAACTTCCACATGGTTCATGTGGCTGTTACATCTCTACAGCATAAAGTGCTTCTATTTTTCTATGTAGCTCGGGTGACAGTGCAGAGATTAAAGGAATTGGGTTTTGCTGGCTATCAGTAAAATGAGAAGTTAACTTGATTACAGTGCAAGATTGGGAAAGAAATGTCAAATAATAATTACCAGGAAAAGCTAGCTTATTAACTTCAGGAACAGGCTTGTCAATGAAGCCAGATCAGTCTAATTCAGAAACACGAGGGACACGTGTTTACAATGAGGTAATAAACGAATGAAAAGAAACACTAAGGAAGGTGGCAGATGTTCCATGTCTGCATGGTCTCATAGCACAAAGCGGTAAAGCACACTTCAGTTGAACACTTGTCCTTTAGTTCAGTATCAGCAGAAAGTCAAGTAACTTCCTACACACAGGAATGAAGTTGGATAGGTTCATTTTGTCTTATTTATGAAATCTGTGAAGTAAGAACTGACAGTCATAAATAAAAAAATAGCTAGATAGAGCTTTGTCAGTATGGTTAAAACAGTCCAAAAGACAGTAGAGAAAAGTTTCTGTTGAACTATGGGTAGATATTACTCTTCTACTTCATGTTCTACATTAGTGAAAAGAACCAAGTGCTCGTTCTTGCTTCCATTTACTCTAACACTGCATCTACCCCTGGCTTTGTTGTATGTAGCAATAACTCCTTAATCATTACCAGCAAAAACTCCAAATCTGATTTTCTCCATACAGTTTTTCTTCAGTCAATTATTAACAGCTGGATCCTGGACTTTTAATTATGCTGAAGCTAATGACTGCCTAACAAAGCTCTAATATCCAGCACTGCCCAACTGATGAGACAGAGACAAAGTGACCGTTCTCTTTACGAGGTGTTATTTGCTTAACATGTTTGCATGACTGGGTCTGATGTTCACAGCTGATTTTCCAGGGTGCTGCATAATTGAGGTTTTAAATTATTTTAAATTATTAAAATACCCCTGAGGGACCCCAAGCCATTCATCTAGCCAAAAGCAGAATTCTCCAGAAGAGTCCTGTCAAAATGGCATCTTCATCATGCACAGAAAATACACTACACCTATAAGTTTTAAACTCCTAATTGTAATAATGACTCTGGCACCAAACCTTTCTGGAGGATTGATGGCTAGCTGAGGCTAATGGCTCTCAGCTGAATTTCAAGCCACAGCTTCTCCCAAACAGTCATTAATCTTTAGGAAATGTCCTGTGCTTCCATCAGGAGTGTTTAAATGTCTTTGTATTTTTAACTAGACTATCCACAGCATGTTTCTGAAATCAGCTACATAGAAAAGTGAATTTTTCTGAACAACCTTAAATGTGATTAATTCACTTTCAGGTTTTTTTTCCTGGAGTCCCTAATGGTCCTTCACCTCAACAAAGTTCTCAGGGGCCTGGCTGAAGACTGGCCTTTTACTAAACTCTAAATACCAAACTTGATAAAAATATGAAGCAGGATTTTCTGTTTTACTCAGCATTGCCCCATCCTAACTCTCACAGAGGTTGCTGATCTGCCTAAATTATCACTTAGTTTAGGTCCCCAGCTAACCCATGGATCCTTGTCTCCTGGAGATCCATATTGTGCTGTTAATTTGCTCACAGGTTCTCCTCTGAAGTTGATCAATCATCCTGGGGAAACAAAATCTCACACACTGTTTGGGATGGTTAGCTTTGGGAGCCACTTCCAAAAGGTCATGGTGAGGAAGACCCATTAGGTTTGGCTCTGCTCATCTCACGTAGTCCTATAACACATTGTACCAGGTTTTACATCCTCAAACGTGCCCTCGACCCACAGTTCAGTTCACACAGTTCACACTTTCCGTTTCATGCTAAGAAAACACCATTCTGTCAGGCTCTAACACAGTCCTCACTATTGCTGACACTGTGAACTGAACTAAGAACCATACACAAAGAAGATTGTTATGATTGGAGGTCACTGGGGGATTGCATGGGGCCCAGCAGAGGTCCAGGACCATGCACTACATAGCACTGGTGCAGACAATCTGAGCTGACTCTGAGCAGCATAGACACAAACCACCCTTCACCATTTGGACTGGGGGCCAGAAATCAGTCCCGGTACTGAACGCGCTTCGCAGTGCAGCCAATAATAACAATTCCTGGGAATAAAGTGAGACTATTGCTGAACTGTTTGCAAAAATTGTCCTATCACCATTTTCACCATAAATCATTGTCTGCCACACCAAACCTTCAGCAGTCAGAAAGTTATGCAGGGCTCTTGCAGGAGTGATTCTTTTAAAGGCAGTTCAGAAAAGCCACCAAGTTTTTTTCTTCATTTCGTCTTCAAAAGCAAGGATGTGCCTTATTTGTCATGGTCTTCAGGAGCACTTAGGTAAGGGATTTAAGTGGTCTAAAAGGCCACAAAATAGTAAATTTTCAAACTGAAATGCTCCTGACAAGCAAGTTTGAACATGTAAAAGAATCAGACACAACAATAACCTAGGAGAGGCTTTTGAATAAAAATAAACTTGAACAAATGCAAATGTTAGACATTTGCTAAGAGTTTCCAAAGTAGCATTTGTTTACACAGCTTTTCAAGAAAAGAGATTTGATAACAGTGGAAAATTGACTAACCTTTCCAAATACTTGCACAGGCTTGGTTGTTGGCTTTTGTTTCAAGATTCTTTACTATGAAAATGTGTAAAGGATTTACTTAAATAAGAACAGGTATGAGTTTTCTGTATACACAAATGTGACAGAAATAAGCATCATTTTGAGTTTATCAATGTACTTCTGAGCCCAGATAGCATCCTACTGCCTGCCATTTCCCACCAGGGGTATGGTATTTGCAAAGAGCAATAAACCATAGACTCCCATCAGTTGTACTAGCATAGAATTTCCCTTAGTAGTTTAATTGTGAAAGCATATGGGAGACCTGAGAAATTTTCTGAAACCAGATCCCAGGAAACCTGATAGTGTGTTTTCCTACTCATACATTATTTCACCCTTCAAAAAGTTTAGAGCCAAGAGCAATCTCAAAGACCAATTCTTACTCAACAGCCAGTGAGTGCTGTTAGAACTAGATAGGGTCACCTTGTCATGAGGGAATTTTGTTGCAAAAAAGAAGTCAATAAATACCCGCTTTTTCCTAGGAGATAAATGTAAAGCTTCTCAGATGATGTTTTTCACAGAACTGTTACATAGAAAGGAGAAGGAACACGAGCACTGTTCTGGGTAGCCCAGCAGTGATGATCCTTAATTGATAGAGTTGACAGCAGCTTTGAGGTCCTGCTCTCAATGTCTCTGTGAGTGGAGACATATTGAGCTCAGGCTATTCAGGTGAGTGCTGCAATCACAGGACAGACGATTCTCAGAGCTGAGGATGTTTTCAGCAGAATTTTTAACCTTGGTTCCTTTCACTGTCTCCATGGAAGGATTCTGTTTTGACAAACCAGCATTTTCCAACACAAAACATTTTACTGAACAATTCCCACTTAGCTTTACTAAACGACTAATTTGCCTCCGTAAAACACTGTAGCATGGGAAAACTAATATTCCCATTGGTGAGAATGCTTTAAAATACAAATGGGTAGATTTTTCTGCAGTTGTTAATGCGTAATTCCTTACAGAGTTAATGTGAAGGACAGTATATGCTGGGATATGCCTTTAACTCTCAAACATCCAAACTATATTGTTATAGCTAAAGAAAACTACTTGCAGGTATCTTCATTTTTTCAAAATTTCTTTGAAATTAATACTTTGTCAAAAATTATAGGTGTGTTATGGACATTTAACCATTTGGATCTTAGCTCAAAACACATTGAAAGAAAGATAAATTTGTTAAACTACAGAACAGTCAATTTTAAGAGGATTACCTGTATCAGAAAGAGTAATCCATGGTTTACAACAGCAATATTATTTTTTAAAGCTGGTGGATGGAGCAGCTGCTTTGTAAAGTTATTAATTTCCTGAAAAGAATACTGAATGCTTAGTGATCAGAATGCAAGGCAGGATGTAATTATACAATCATGTATGTGCATCTTTTATATATTAATTCTGCACAGAATTCCCCTGTCTTTCAAAATGATCAGTATTGTTTTCTGTTTTGTGGACCCAAAACAATACCCACAGACACAAAAATGAACTCTGTACGTGTTAGAAGCGGGCCCAATAACAGCGGATTTTCAGGACAGGCTGATTCTTAGAGTAGTCACATGTAGAGGGCACAGCCACTACACTGGAGGTTACAATTATTCTCCCATGGTGAAAGATGTAGGTTCTTGAATGCGAGACACCTGGTTGTCTCAGGAAATAAAGTGGCTCCCACATCTGTGTAAATGGCAGACTCAGGCCTTGTTCTTCCCTCAGACCATGGACTGGTTACACTCACTTAACCCTGTAGACTCTCATTTACTGCCCTTACTTATTGATGCTGATACGCTTTTGTTCTTAGAGCTCATATGTGTGCAGGGTTTATCTATACCTGGATTTCTCCAGGGGCATCTTTTTTTTTGCTCAAAGAATTAATCCGAGAGATATTTCAAGCTTCTGAGATTTGCTTGAATCCCCCTGCTAGTCAAATCTCCTGTGCTGGTAGTGTTCAATCTCACATCATATGCAAGACATTCAGATGTGTGTGTTTCTTAGGGGGGTGTGTGTAGTAAACCCAATACATTAGATTTTCTGCATATCCACACATGGCAGCACATGAGTATTATTTCTGGGCAGAAAATGCTGGAGCTAAATTTTGTAACCCTGCTTACCTCCACTTTAATCCAGAGCTAAGGAAGGAAACAAGTCTCCAAGGAACTGAGGGAAGAAATCTGTCCCTTGCTTTCTGTTGAGATCTGCCCTTCAACCTTGTGATAAACAGTTTTAGTGAGGTTTACTCTCCTTGTTTTACCTTCTGACCCCTACATGATCATGACTCTCCTTTTCACAAGCAGTGCATTTGGAAGAATGCAATATTGGAGATGGACAAGAGATGGACAATAGGAGACAAGAATGAAAACTGGCTCAATAATTCCAGGATCAAAAGAAATAAAGACCCCCAAACTCCTTATTTCCAGTACTGCTTAAAAACAGGAGAGGTGTATTGCTCCTGCAGAGAAGGAGCAATGAGAGTAATTGAGATCCTTTTGGGGCAAAATGACAGATGAAGAAGGGATTTATTGCAAGGGCCTGTAAAGATAGGACAAGGATGAAATGGCTTTAAACTGAAAGAGGGTAGGTTTAGATTAGATGATAGAAGGACATTCTTTACTGTGAAGGTGGTGAGGCACTGGAACAGGTTGCCCAAGGAAGCCATGGATCCACAACCCTGGAAGTGCTAGAGGCCAGGTTGGATGGAGCTCTGAGCAACCTGGTCTGGTGAAAGGTGTCCCTGCCCATGGAAAGAGGGCTGGAACGAGATAGTCTTTGAGGTCCATTCCAACTCAGATCATTCCATTATATTATTCTACAAATTGGAGATAGACACAGAAAATGTTGTGTTCACATATAAGAGCCTCAAGGCCTTTGTTCAGAATGGAACTTCACATTCTGGAGTTTATATATTTTTAAGGCATGAAGAGATTTATAGATTGTTTCATGTATGTTTTACTGATTGCAGTGTCATCTCAGGCTAAGGAGCCTTTGTAGGCTAACTCGCCCGAAAATCTTTATGTTTTGTATGGTATGGACTTTCATTTAAATAGAGGGGGTAAAAAAGTGTTCGTTGAAGCTGTATTACTGTTAAAAACTATGGTTTTGAATTAGGCAATCAGTTAGAGCAGGCACTCACTCCCTAGCCCAATTTAGCCCATTCAACCACAAACCCTGAGCAGCTTTGGCCAGATTCCCCAGTGTGTTCCAACTCCTTTGAGTTACTGGAACCATTCAAAGGTGCTGGACTTCAGCCAATGAGTCCAGCTGAGAGTTCCTCACAGTGTGGGAGCCCTCAGTGCACACAAAGGCAGCACAGATGCCTCCTTGGTTCCTGCGCTGCCACCCCATGCTTCTACCTCACTTGGTCCTGGCACAGGCACAGTGTCACAGGGAGGGAGAGAACACAGCTGGCTGTGCTCATCTGACACGCAGGCCTGCAAAATTCAAAATAGCAGGAGGAAACCAGAGCAACACATGAGTCCCAATACAAAACTAAAGAGCAGGGAGCTCTGCTTGAGAGCCCCATGGCAGCCTTTATTCACCAAAATCATGCTGAGCTGAAGCACAGGAAAACAGAGCCTTTGTATTTCAGTCCTCATTACTGCCGTCACCAAGGAAACTCAGATTTTGTGTACTAGCATGAGTTTTTATTTTTGTCCCTACAACTACATTACAATAAATAACATTCAGAGATAAGGCTGGTTGCAGAACAAACGAGGTAGGCAAAATTCAGCTCATAGTCTGAGACACCTTGGTGCAAACATCTCTATGGACATCTACTTGATATCAGCAATGGAGACACCTGAGATTCCAGAAAAGGTTCAGTTCCTTTTCACGTGGCTGTCTAGTACCATTTCATATACCCTAACACTTCTTACTGGCTTCCAGCTGCAATTACTGAATATGTAGGTCCTCTATATGCCCTATATCCTATCTGCCAGCTCTGTAAGAGTTTTTGGGATTTCCTCAAGCGGCAGTTATGTTTATGCAACTGAACTGATCCATGGGACTCTTCAAGTGGAACTGGACCCTAATGATATGTTTAAAATTGACCCTTACCTGAGAAGACCAAATGGATTTTTCCTGTATTTTAATGGAATGGTTCCAGAGGAGACATTGAACCTTGCTTATCTCAAGTATTTCTGAATGTCCCTTGGTTTCCTAGAGAACATCTACATTGCCCATTCATATATCTCAGCAGCATCTGATGGCTTTAAGACAGTTGTAATGTGACATAGTCATTGCAAAACACTTTATTTCAGAGCAAACACCACTGTGCCTACGTCTGCAGTAATACCACTAATTTTTCAGGATTAATTATTTCATGCTACAGGAGTGTTGAAGCATTGCAGAAACCCACAGAAAAGGCTCTGTGTGAAAGAACTGAGCATGTCTACAGTGGTTCAGGATGGAAAAAGTGAATTGCAAGAGCAAAACACCTTTCTTACGAGGAAGAAGCCTGGGATGGAGAATCCTTATTGTATTTGTATCAACTGAATGAAACAAATAGGGGCATCTTCCCTTGACACTTCTGTTTCCAATTTCCCCTTGAAAAACAGAATGTGTGTTTCCCCCCAAAATTCATAATGTCATCAAACGTTCTTTAACACCATGTCCATAGTTATCATTGGAAAAATGCCTGGATCAGACGGACGTTTCTAAAACGAGAACAGAATTTGTTGTAGCTGTGGCAGTAAAGCTTCTCTGCTAATCTAAGTTGTCAGCCTCCTAGGGCTGCAACACTCAAGTCCACTTAGATGAAAAGATACATGAACAATCTTTGCATGTGAAATGAGGTTGGAAATGTGAAAGAATATTTAGCATAATAAGTAGAGTTAAAGAAGGAAAGATTTGAAGGCGAGAAGTTTTTGATGGTAAAAACTATTGCTAAAATTATAAGGAATATCTTCAAAGTATTGCTTTTCCTCTCTTTAATTCCTTTGGGGATGTTGTTGCTGACTTTTCAGAGGATTTTTCTCTAATGCTGTATTAACTTGTTTTGGGTTTTTTTTTTTTTGTTGTAAAAATTGAGCTATTCAAGAATTCTTTTCAGGTCTAAGAATCAAACTTAAAATTTAAGCAAAATCAAATTAGCTTGTGCCAGTTTTTATGCCTTTTTGTGCCTCTGAAAGGAAGCTACTGGGGCTGCAGTAGGAATATTCAACTCCTTTAGAACCATGAAGATCTTCATAGGGAAGATGATTTTCTCAGAGGTGGGAGCTGTGGCTGACTGTGGATCAGAACCACCTGGCTGAAGGGAGGCACAGGCCATGCCACACGTGGTTTTTCAGATGCATGGTCTCAAGAGTGTGTGCACATTTTCATACAGAGGGATCCCCAGTTCCTATGTTCCCAGTACTGTTAGATATCTACATTTAAACCATACAGTTTCATATACTTTCCAAAGACAGGACTATAGTGAATTAATAAGCAATTAAATAAATAAATTCTTCTCCTCCTTGTTCCAGAAGGATACTTGTATTTTCTTAGCTTACACTACCAGTGAACATCTGTGATCTGGTCCCCTCACCAGGTCCTCCTCCCACCCTTTCCACGTCCCAGGACCTCATTTCATTTTCCTTGGGGTCATCAACCCTACCCCAGCAAAGCTGCAGAAGCACTACCACTCTCCAACTACCACCAGACCCAGTGCCCTGGTTGTCCTGCTCCTGGAGGGTGGGATGGGACAGGCTGCCAGGTCCTGCCGTTGTGCTCCAGGGAGACCCTGTCACTACCAGGCCCCACCCTATGGAGTCCCCATCCCTGTTGTGCCCTCACACACAGGTGTATAACTGGGGCCACAAGCCAGACCAAATCAAACAACCAGAGGGGTTTTTAAAAAATGGCATCTGCAATACCTGGCATTGTCCTGAGAGTTAGTAATTTCCTGTGTTCAGTATTAATGGGATTGGCTCCTTAATCCTTCAAAGCATTAAATATACCAAATATTTTGACTTTGGCAAGTATTACTATTAATAAATGGTAGGGAACAGTGGGTTTCCTGTGTACATGTGCCCCTCTGATGAGGTACACATAACATGTGGCTCCTAATACCAAAGATGGTGTAATCCTTCACTTGTCAGCACCACACTAAAGGTCAGTCTGGTTTTTCTCACTTTGCAAACCTCCATCTGTCAAGGGATGCTTAATTCACAGCTTATTCTCACATCTACCCCAAGGCTGTCTAAATTTAAAAACAGACGTTTGTTTATCATGTTCTGCTTAAAATAAAAAAGAAAAGGGGAATTTTTCAAGCCATTGGTTTGTCACAAGAAAAGAATTAGAGAAATCTTTTAAGCATAAAACCTAAAAGGGTGAGCATAGTCTTTTGTTTGATTATAAAAGCTGATGCTTCCATAATCCGAATTAACATCTTTTATCCAGGATATATAGGACTTCCCTGACATTCTCCATGAGAAGCTACCTTGGTCTCCAGCTCATTCTTTATTTCCTAGCAGGGTAAATATGCATTAAGCCAGTTCAACCAAATAAACAGGCAACAGAATTGGGTCATGTTATGTATTATAGATGCATATGCATAGGTACAGACAAATGTGTATTTTAACAAAAATGTTATGGACAATGAAATGAAAAATGCTACTTGTTTAATGCAGTTCTCAAGCATGAACATAATTTTGATTACAAGAAGCTGACAATGGCTGACTGCTGACTTCTTGCTCCAATGCCTTGCTGTACTTTGTGGTCGCTGTTACAAAGCCTGCTCACTTACATTAGCAATTTGAGTTTAAACACAAAGTTATCAGATATTTGTAAAATAAATCTTGTTGTAAAGACAATGATAATTGGATTACCTAGGCTCAAGGAGGCCAAGGTAAAGAAAAATATCTTAAACACCACCACCACTTTTTAATGTGAAGGATCAGATTTGAGTGATTCAGAACATCCTGAAAATTCCCAGATATGTGGGCAGTACTGAAAGGACATGCTGACGGCTCTTACTCACGAAGCTAAATCAGGCTTTGTATCATTGAAATGCCCTGAGCTACCTATTAGTCACAATCATTTTTTCTTAGGTATATTGACAAAAATGAGGAGAGATCTGTAAGAGTTGTTGTTTTCTTCATGATTTAATTCTATTTTCCTCAAGATATATGGGGCCTGAAGACATGACTTAGTCCACACTCTAGTCCTTGTTGGTCACTGTGTGTAAAATATGTCCTACAGCAAAGCAAAAGCACCAAAAAGTACTAAAGTACAGGGTATTATAAAAAAATTCAGCCAATTCCCTCAAGAGTAGTTACTGGTATAAAATAGCAAAGCTCCAGGAAAGTTAGGAAAATCTATGTCAAGTGTTGCTTGCTAAAATTATGTATATGTTTTTTCATATATGGCCTCTCCTCTGTAACTTCTGAGCTAAAATATTCATTACTTCTCAAGTCAGCTGACCGGGGGTGTCCCCTGGGCATTTTATGACACCTAGACTGAAACCAGGCTCTGACAGCTCAGTACAGTAGAAAATTGGCATAACTTGCAGAAGTTGAAAAGCCACGGGAGCTTTTCCTCTGGAGCTGCACTCAGCATGCTTGACTTTGGATGCACAGAAGGCACCCTGGATACTACAGCCCAAACAGAAACTGGGTGATGGTAAACCTGAAAAGCAAAATAAAGCCCTCTTCAGCAAATGTACCAGTACAAAGATCCATTCATAGGAAATGTTGCCGGCACAGACATGGGGCAGGGTTCCTTTTGCAAAAGTTCATCCGAATCCTTGTTCTCCTTGCTAGTTATCATGTTCTAATCTCTACCATGTCCTCACAAACACCCACAGTTATGTACAAAACAACACCCTGTACAGCAGCAGGCCCTCCTTTATATTATGATCTGTCAAGAAAAATCTTGTGTTTCTAATTTTTATAGTCACTGTGACTTGACCCAGTGGAGAAGAAAGGCAAACACAGTGACAGTGCCAAGAAATATACTGAGTTGCAGTCATCATCAGAGACTTCCATTAATCATAGGCAGAACTGCAACAAAATAAGGAACATCTTTTTTAGGTTCTCTTTGTTTAAGTCTCCTAGAAGATTTATACAGCTCTGATGTATATCACGAACCTAGAGGGTATATTTTTAAGGGCTCACTCATCCCATCTGAAATTGAACAAATGTAAAAATAAATAAAACAAAGCTGGCCTATGTTAAGTGCAAATGCTGCAATAGAGTAAACTGCATGCTAAAGAGTTTTCTTTTTAAAGTAAAAGCCAACCCACTTCCCTCCTTCCGTTGTTTGCAGTATCTTCTAAAGTTAGAAACAAAATACTCTCTCTGCTGACTTCATCCTTCTCACTTGGCAAATGCTGGTATTTCTCCTTCACACAGGAGTGCTACCAAATAAGCCCATTTCACGTTGCTTTGCTTTCACAGTGGCATCATTACGAGTAAAGCTGTCTGGGATCCTGCACTCATGTGGCAATGTCACTCTCAAACACAGGGACTGGAGTCTTTTCTGCTGGGCTACATCACCATGGAAGAACGAACCTGTATGTGCCAACCTGTTGCACACCTCGTGCCTTCTCAGCCCCTGGGAGGCAACTTTCAGGCTTACATTCCTCTGAGCCTTCCTGGCAATGTCATGGACCCCAGGAGTTCAGGCAACTTGGGTTCTGTGTGCTCCACTTCTGCCTTAGCCCATATTTGTTCATTTTCTGCACCAAAACTCTGGTGTGGAAGATTTTTCTGAGACTATTTCTATGTAAACATATCCACCAGCACAGTATAGCCAGCTCTGAAAACTGAGATGAGGCCAAAAGAAATTATAGCAGCTGAATGTGTGAGCTCATATTTTAGCTTTTTAAAGGTTAAATTAATTTCCAAGGAGATGATAATCATAAGGGTTATATCGTTTCTATGTACTTCATACACTCAAAAGTGCTGGTGAAATTTGCTATGGTAACATTTTGTCCCAGTGTATTGTAAACTAGTACAATGTGAAAAGAAGTTGAATTTTCACCCTGAATCTCTAAATTCTGACCTCAATGTAATTTATTTCAAAAATAATCTTATTATGGATTTTTCTTTATGTATAATCTTGCAAAACAAGGAATGGAGTTGATTTTTTTCTTATTAATAGTGATCTGCCAAATTTGAAACTTCATGAAAATATGTTTATTATGTCCAAGTAATTTTCATTGGCAGGCTTTACAAATGTCAAGGATGAATTTTGTGTTCAAATCCAGTAAGAGGTCTATGAGATCTATACTGAAAAAGCCAGTGGCTCAACTCAAGACAAGAATTTTCTCCTTAATTCTACCTAAATACTAGAATTGCAATGCTGTCAATTATTCTGTTATCTCTCATTAGGAGGAAAAAATAGTACATGCCTTGACTTTACATCTCCACCAGAATAAAAATGAATCTGAAAACCTTGATTTTTTTTAAACTGAAATAACATTCTTGTTTTCTAGCCAACTATGTTTTTAAAACCAACTTTATAAAACCAACAAAAATCTTCATTGCTGTCTAAAGCTGCAGAGCAAGCAAGACTTATCTCTTCAAAACACATTACAGATAAGTGTTGTATTATGCAACTCATCTATGATGTTGAAAGAAATTAAGCTTTCCTTTTTGGACAAAATAGCCCAATATTTGAAAACATTACATTGCAAGCTGACAGAAAAAGTTTTTTATTTCTTTTTTACCAGTGCCTAAAAACCTGCTGCCCCAAGAAAAGTCTCTACATCCAAGCAATTTGATACTGGATACACTAATTATGGATACACTGCAGTGTCACAACCCCATACTGTATGAGCAGTGATAAAACTAGAGCACTGCTTTGCTTCAACTAAAGTAATCTTCCAAAGCCCTGAAAAGATGCCAGATAATGAAGTTGAATGTACACACCGCTGAGAAAAAGTGTATTTGGATCACTTGATAGTCAATACTTATGTTTTTCAAGGGATAAATAATTATAGAACTGTTAAATAGCACATTTCCACAGAAAAGGAAAAAAAAAACCCAAACAAAAAATCCCCAAATTAAGCAAAACACAACAAAAAACAAACTAAACTAAAACAAACAAAAAGCAACCCCTAAAACCTTTCTTTTTCTCTTTCAAGTTAAGTGTCTTTCTCCTAGTCCTACTGATGTTCTGTTACAGTTCTTTTAGAGAAAAATTGGGAAATGAGTCAAAGCCTGTTTTCCTGAGGCAGCAGTGACTGTATTGAACTTTTATTTGTCTGCTCGTTTGGTTGGTTTTGCTCCGGTCTTTTATCTCTGAACAAGAAACTAACTCAACTAGCAACATGAAGAGTATTTACATGTATTTTTCCATGAAGAAAATCCTATTTCAGTCACATCAAGTAGCAGAATAGTATGTATGCACTGGTGGAGATGTTAGGCAGCGCAGTCACTGGTCACAAACAGCCCTGTTCACATTTTGCATTTGGAAAAACAGACTTATATTCGGTCACTCGCCCAGGGCAATGTAAATGTTCAGAAACCACCTGCAAAGAATAAGCAGAATTACAGAGAGGAGGACTCCCTGGCTTCCAGCCAAGAAGGCTGTAGAAGCAGCAATGTATTTTTTATTTAATCTAAATTTCTATTCAAAAGAAAACTTAGATTCCCCAATGGAGGGAAAAAACTCCGGTTTTAGACTAACGAAACCTGAGTCCATCCCTCATTTTGCACCAAATGAATGTAGACAAGCTCCTTTTGTGGGAGCGAGATCTGAATGGTGTGAATGAAATGCAATTTACAGCCTGAGATCTGCTCTTTATTAATCATTTGTTTGAATCTTAGTAGTCCTCAAGGGCCCTACTGAGGATCATGCCCTGCTCTGAAGGCTCAGTGTAGAATGCATCACCCAAGACAGCCCAGGTCCTTAAGAGAGCTGGAAAGAGGAACTGCCAAAGGGAACAAGAGCAGGCCATGTGGTCAGGGTCTTGAGAGGCTAAGTATTTGCCAGTTACAATTTTGTCTCATTTCTCAGTAAAAATTGGGGGCTGTGTTTTTTCATGGATTTCCTACAAGATAGATGCCTAAGTGGATTCTGTGGGGGAGAGCTTCTTGGCAATTAAAGCTCAAAGACTGGGGGTTTTTCTGGTTTTGAAAAAGAAACTCCACATGACCTCCAATTAGGTTTGAGCAAAACTGAAACAGGTTTCAGAACTGAAATGCAGTCCCAAAGTGATTTACATCTGCTCAGTGGGAACCAAAGGAGGAAGGAAATACTAGCAGTACCATCTTCCAAGACATGTCTGGTCCTGTTAATATTTGTTGAGTTGTGGTATAGTTAAAAAGTTCCAATACTGTGAAAAACGATGTGGCAGAATATGTTAGCAATTAACAGCATATACCAGAGCAATGGAAAGCTCTTAGTGCTTCGTACTATCCACATTGAGATGTGGTCAAAGGAGAGAAACTAGGTTTCATTTTGGCTGTAAGGCAAAACACAAGTAATCTAAAATGAAAGGAAAGAAATATGGTTCACAATAGCTATTCCCTGTGGAGGACCTGATTTCTGCATGCATTATTGTTTAGAAATTAAATGTTAACCCAAAGTCACGGTGACTAACTTTTATTGAACTTATTAAAAGAGAAGGACATTAACTTGTTGGAAGTATCTGTAACTGTGCATTTTTAAGTCCAAATCTTCAATGAACATGAGTCAACTTCTCATCATGCTACTAGCTTTAAAAGTGTGAGAGAGTAAGAAGAAAATGAGCACTGTTTGCATCAATATTCATATTTCTTATTTCCTCTCATAAGATGGGGAGGGCAGTCACTGCTCCTTGGAAGATAAAGCAGAACAACATATCTCCAGGAACTGAAAATTGAAGTAAAGATCACCTATCCCACACAGAATAGACAATAGTTACAGAGCTCCACAAGTGAAGTCAGTAAATATAAGAATATATTATGGGTACTTAGAAGAGTCAAGGCTGCAAGAAAATTGATTTTAAGGTGAAACTTCATGAGGATGAAAAATCTGGGTGCACTCATGCAGGAGGGTCTCATCACTAATTTGCTAAAACTCCCTCAGGTTTATTAAATTTAGAAGTGTTCCTAGACAAGAATATTGTGTTATTTCAGCTGAGTATACAACTCCATCCTTACAAATTGTTGCCTCTTCTTCAAAACACTCCCCTCTACTTCCCATCATCACATTTTCAGTTTCCAGGATTTATCTCTGAAAAAAAAAAAATCGTACACAAAGACTGAAAACTTCAAGGAGTGTATCCACAGATCTTTACTGGAAAGGCAATTGTTCTAGTTTAGAAATGTGACAGGCTGCAAGAAATCCCATCTAACTTCAAAGAGTTTTGAGCATAGACATGTGGATGCGTGGCTGTTTTCTAAACTGCTCCTACAGAACGTGGACTGAAGTGGATTTGGTATTTTTGGCATCTACCTGGAGGTGGAATCCTGGTGTCCTCAGCTGACAAACTCAGCCGTCTACACATAGAAAGATGAATGCATATGTTTCAAAGTTATGCACACAGCTTTCATGGTACACACACAAGAGTAAAGCAATATCGGCTAGGGTAAATTATCAATGTCCTCATTATGCCTTAAGTTTTATCAACAACTAGAACCTCATCAGAGCAACGTATATGTCTTGAATGCTGTGCATGTTCAGAACACAGAGGTATTTAGATATGCTGCCGGTGTTCATTCATGTCTTAGTCCGTCTTTGTACCTGTTTTTTTCTCATGCTACATTTGTTGAAGGAGGACATAAAAATAGCTAACACAGAATCTAAGTGGGAAATTTGAATGAAACCCCTAATGTTGCAGCACTATGGGAAGAGAAATAAGTATAAACTATTCTTGTATCTGCAAAACTGTACCCACACTAGGGGTTTAACTAATATACATTCTGTTCATTTCTATGTCAGTAGTGTCAAATTGGTACTAGAGTTGGCCAGAAAGCAAGAATTTTATTTTGCCAAAAAGTCATGGTTTCAGAAAGCATTTTCAGTCTGTGTTGGGACAAAGCTGAGACCATTCCAGAAAAATCTGCAGCAAAAGTGCATGTGAAAAAGTCTTTTCCCTTAGTATCTTATAACTCCCCCATGTGCTCACAGGGACTACTGTATTGCAGCTGTACTAGTAATGAAATTGCCCAGGGACTGCTGTCTGACCTGAGGCCAGCTCGCACGGCTTGTGTTGACACAGTTAATTGCTTTTACCCCCCAAAAACACGCTGACTGCATCTATACTGGCTCAAACTATCCCCTCAGCTGTGCTGGGACATTTTTGGGAGAGAGGCAGTTAGCCCAGGCCAAACTATTGCCAAGGACCATGCTAACAATTTAATTGTACAGACAACCATCTGCCCGTGCTCAGGTTTGTGCTGGCTCTGTTTCACACACTGAAATAAGATTGCTCAGGAGACCATACTGAAGTCCTTGCTCTTGTTCTTCCATGCCAAAGGAGTTTTCCATGCCATTAGCTATTTTGAGAAGGGATTTTCTCTGCCTGGTTTTGATGAGAAATTCCAACCTCAGCTTGCAAAAGAGTCCTGACAAAAAATTTAACGAAAACACATGCACTGGTGTAAAAAGTTCAGATGAATCTGCATTTTTCTTCAAAAAATCATGCTGTTGACAAATTCTACTGGTTCAGTGATCGATTTAAGACATGGATTATTCATCTGTACTTCAGACCTTGAATGTATCTGGCTGGTTTTCCAAGGCCATGGTTGCTAATGCAATTCACTCCATAGCAATTACATTGTGGTTTTATCTACGTAAGAGCTGGATTAAACAATCTTGCAGATATCAAAGGGTATAATCATTCTTTTTTTTTTCCTTCTCCTTTTTCATTATCTTCCTGACTGTGGTGGCTTCACTCACTCCTAACACAGTTGATAGATACAGTGTGTTTGAAGACTAAATATACATATGCTTTGTCCTATGCTAATTCCTAAGAAAAGTACCTCCTTGAACATTCATCAATGCAAGAACCAAGTATTTGAATAATGATAGAAAAAATAAACAAAGGGATTTTATGGAACTGAAATTTCATTTGCATTTTATTAAGTTTTCCTCAGATCTTCTTATTTTGTCACTGCATGCACTGACACATTTTTCTTTCTCCTTTCTTGTTTATTAAACAAGTCATTACTTCAGTAAAGAGAAGCATGTCCACTTAATTCCTGCTCACTTCAGAACCTGCTTTCACACCATGGAAAAATGAATAGGGGAATCTTGAGCATGTTTGAAGTGGTTTTAAAATTCTTCCCTTCTTTATAAGACAAGTTATGTTTATCAGTAGCTTTAACTTTGGGGGATCTACAAAGGGACTGGTTTGTCAGCAGAAGACTTATAAGTCTCCCTAGCAGTATCAAAGACATTAGGGGTTTCTCAGTGGTAGGATGCTAGAGTTGCACACTAAAGATAGCAGACACATGCTTCATGGAAGTAGCACTACTGAAATATAAACAAGCCCCCTTCTTCCAGACATTTTTGGTTATGTTTACAGATTAAATCTCAGGATGTGTATATTAGATGTTCTTGTTTCAGGATATTAATGGCAAAATGAACCTGTTTTTGATGTTTAAGTCACATTAATGTCTGATGGACTGTTAAAATGTTAAAGGGTACACCAGACATGCTGTAGTATGTGACATATGTTAGTCATACCATACTAGCTAGGAATTTGGATTTGTTTATAATGAACATAAATTGACTGAATTTAACCCCCCTCTACCTCCTCCAACAGTTAAATCACATTAGGTTCCATTTCCTCTGAAAGACAGTCTTGAAAAATTAGATGAAACTTGAAAAGCAGTTGTATTCAGATTTCAACAGTAGTACATAAAAGTAACCTGCTTAGCAATAGGAATTTATGTGACTGTGGACAAATAATTGGATATCAGAAGATCACTCAGAGGTAGCTGCTTGCTCCTCAAGAAGTTTTTTGCAAGAAAATAATCATCCCAGCTCTTGAGCCACCATCAGAATAGTTGCAATCCTTATAATAAATCATTTTCATCCTGGACACATTTGTGCTCAGGGTGATTTAATTTACGCTCTTTTATAAAAATTGTGAACATGAACATTATCAAAATAGAATTCTGCAGAATCAGGCATGCAGGGAGAAAGACCAAATGAAGCAGGATAATTTATCTCAGATTTCAGACATTTCTATGTCTAAATACTTCAACCACTATGGTTGCCTCATTGTTTCCCTATTCTTCCCACCTGGGATTAATCCATATTTCTAACTTTATACTAGCCTCATAAACTCTTTTAGAGAGAGGAAGTACTTTCCTTTTTGCTTCTGTGGTTGATTTTCAGCACACGACCAGATCACTATGATGTTGAAAGCTGAATTTACCTTTTTTTTAAACATCGTTAATTTGTATGTGATTATGTGTGTTGCAAGTGGAGGGAAGGATGGATTGCTTGCTAAGGGTCTTCTTTTTTGTTATTATGGCAGATTTTGGATTTATTGAAGTAAAGTGACACTTAAATAGTTGTTAAAGGCAAGGAGCTGCAGATACACCGGGATCTGCTATAGCAGTAGGAGCCTTCTGCACTTAGCTGAGCCTGCCAGTGGACTTTGCAGGGGGTGTCTGTCCATCTCCCAGCAGAGTCCAGCTGTAGTCAGGGTGACATCTCAGTCCAGGAGTCAACCAGCCATCAATACACAGCAATCAATACAGTCAATATCCTGTGTCAACACATAGCCAGGAGGAGAGAAAAAGTGGTGATCTGGGGAGAAGCAAACAGAAAAAATTCCAAGTGTTAAGAAACAATTTGGATCTGAATTCTGCTAATGAGGAAAGCAGGGGAGACAGTGGCTGAAAAGTGTGGTCGGTGCTACAGCACCATCAGCATTCAAACAAAACACTGCTGAGAAATGCTTTAAAATATTGCCAGCGAATTGAACTTGAAGACTCTGAGAAAAATCAGGCAGTGGAAATGCTTTTCTCTCCAAATTCTCTGTCTTTTCTGTAAATACACCCCTCTCCTCATGCCAGGCAGCACAGCAGAAGTGTCACAGACATCAAAGACATTTCTGCTGGCTTTACAACAACCAAAGAGTCCATCTTCTCAGAGGAAATATTCAGAAGGACCCTCCAGATGGTACACATCATTTTCCACTGCTGTAAAGTGAGCTATGAAGCAGAACAAAATGAACTCAATAGGCTGACGGATCTGGCTCCTCATAGCAAATTTGTATTTGAAGACACTGCTACACAGACTGATGCTAATAAATGAACAGATCAAACCTGATGCCTCTGAATCTATAGCTCTGAAGAAATATTTCCTTTCTGGTTTCTTGAACATGACCTTCACAGAGGAAAATGAGAGCAACCATGAACTTAAACTAGTCAGGCATTTTAATGCTAAAAACTAACACAGCTGTATTTTCAGAGATGATATTACTTTATTGTATGTTCTCTGATCACTCCTAATTTTTCAGGGTGACCCAAAAGATACCATCATTTTCTCCACAGATTCACTGGAAGAAAGGTGTTTTTGTACAGGGTATTCTTGCAGTTTTGGAATTGGATCATAAGTCCTGGCTCAGCCAGGGTGAAGTCCTCTCTGAGGAACAGTGAATCTCTTTTCCTTTCAGCTTTTTAAGAGGTCTGTGACTGACACACTCTTGGTGGAATATTAATGGTAAATCATATCTATGTAGAAAATATATTTTTAGATGATTTTCAGATTTGATTTTAGGCCAGTTAAGCACAACTTTTGAAAATTTAAAAATTATCTGGAAGAGAAAGTTTTAAGTAAAATATACCAACTGAAATGTCTCTGAGAGAAACACTTGATTATGGTTGACTTTTTAATTGTACTGAGAACACAAAATGAAACACATCATAAGAACATTAAACATGCAAAACTATTTTGAAAGGAAATATTACATGCCGGGGGCCAAAATTATAAAACAGGACATTTTGGCAATGTCAGAATATTCCTATCTGCCAAAATTTAATTTCAGAAAATCTAATAGGACTGTTCAAAGCATTTTCAGTTCAGAACATCTGCATTTTTAAATTCTATTTTTTTTTTTTTTCTGGCCAGCAGTAACATAATAGTGATTCTAAGAATATATGATTAATCCACCTGTACCTACACATCTTCCTAGTGAAGAGTAAGAGAATATTCTTAAAATCAGTTTCTATTTTGAGAGGTATTGAAATAAGTTTCAATTAAATTAGGAAGAGTTCCATTTAGATGCAATTAAAATAGTCAAGGAATTATAAAATATGTTCTTATAATGATGTAAGACTATGGCAGACACAAGAGCTGATTCAATGAGTTCTGTTTTTAATCTTGGCATCAAAACTGGGACTGATGCCACTTTATTTATTTATTTGAACATTATTCCAGGGCTATCTTCGTCTATAGTTACTGAGGGGAGAGAGGCACTTCCAATGGAAGATTAATCCAAATCAAAAATAGGTGCCTAAGGTACATGAGATAAATTTCCCTCTGTAAATTTATGCAGCCTGGGTGAGGTGTCCACAGAATACTGTCACATTTTGGCACAGAATTCCAGTTTTTGCAAAAAACTGATAATACTAGAAAAGTGAGATGAAAAATACCTTACCAGAAAATATGTACAATTCATAATAAGTGTTTTGGTAAATCTTGATATTTCTTAGGACATGTAAAACCTCTGCTCAGAGTGGCATCCCACCCTTCTCCCCCTGTGATAAAAGAAAGAAAATGAAGAGAAAAGAGATTTAAAGCAGGCCCTCTTCAGAACAGGTCACATAGCAGCAGGGAGGGGAGCCCTGGTGATGCTCTCAGACACCAGGCTGTGCTGAGGTTGTGCAGTCAGAGCTCAGGCTCGAGCTGGTGGGTATCGAGCTTCTACCTGCAGGGTTATTTGCTCTGTACATATAACGAGGCAGAGAAGAGGTTGCGTTCCCATTCCACAAGATGAGAAAAGATGTGAAAACAAAGAACTTCTGTTTCCTCTGTTTTAGCTTGCAGAGGAATTGCAACCAAAAGAACAGTCATTGTAAGAGCAAATCTTATAACACGATGTGTTTTTCCCCAAAGGACCAACCTAGTCCTTCATTATCTGTTAAGCAGAGTCCTCTGACATGTCTAGGACAGGATTTAAGCATAAATGGTTGTCAAATGGCTCTCAGTCTTGTGGTATGCTGTAGGTCTTATGGGAGTAGAGTGGAAAACTTGTCTTTAAGTGAATCTGAGTAGAACTTCGAGAGGCTGCGTGGATCTCAAATTTGTCTTCGGGGTATACAACAGTTCGTAAGACTGCTACTTTTTTGTGACATAGCATTTATGGGGGTAGAGCCAGAATATTAAGCTCATTACTTCCAGATGGAAAGGTTGGACAAGACAAAAATCCTTGGCTTTGGGACCATGGACAGAGTGGTGTGATACGGACATGACATATTGAAGTAATCTAGATAGAAGATACAATGTTAGCCAAGGTTGTCAGTTGGATACTTTTTAAAACATTATATGGTTTGTAACAAGGTATTGTGTATCCTTCAAAACCCTCCAGATTGAAATCCTGGAAAGACAGTGGGGAAAATTGTGATTATTTTGCTTAAGTTACTAGAGTTCATTTTATATATATTAAGAGCTTGGCATCATTTGTCTGCAAGAAATTTCAGGCCAGCAATTTATACTGTATGAGCAATGCACATCATGCTAGCAGCACTTAAATGAGTCCAGGTGCTCATTTGTAACTTGGGATCTTGTGTGTTCTTATTCATGGGCTGTACAGCGATAATAGCGAAGTGCCTGAACGAGAATGCGGCTCAGCTATGTCTCAGGAACCACACATCTGTTTACAGACTTTTCTGCAGGAAATC
>VYZT01009912.1:199-14224 GCA_013400735.1 Pomatostomus ruficeps
CTTTAAATTCTTGTTTTAGGTGTGCGTTCTCCTCATTCTTTCTTTGTGACCTTTCTCGTTAGGCATTTTCTGATCTTTTTTTTCCCTGGAGTCAAGTTAATTTAATTTACTGATCATATCAAAGGCCTAATTCTTGTGTATGTGTATTTCACTGGATTAGTTTAACTGGGTGTAAAAGAATGTTAAGTAAAGATAATAGGATGATTCTTTTGAACACAACAGGTACAAATTAGGTTGTTAACTATATTATATACCTTGCATTGCTTATCATGTCTGATAAGCAAGCTCAATAACATTTAGCTTTGGCACAGCACATAGTTTCATCAAGAACATAACTCTTTGGACCAATTTTTAGTTGCAATGAAAGCAGAAAAGAAGGCTGCTGATTCAGAAATTGGTTTTGCCCATGGTTCTGCTTCTTCTCGATCATCTGTTCTTCACCTGCCTTGGGGGAAAGTCAGTGTTTTATGCAGGAGCTACTACTATATTCCTGGAAATTATGTCATGGTCTAGTGTGATGTACTAAAACTTGTCTATTGGGTAGAACTGGAATTTATGCTAGTTTATCATGTCAAGTTGTGGCATTAAGTGAAGTTCAGTTCATGCAGGAGAGACAGGGATGGCCAAGACAAGCACAGTGTATGGTTGAATGAGGTGGACATTCAACTCTTGTCTACTGAATAGCCTTTTGTTTGTATGAACCAGCACCCTGATAAAAATCCCTGTTCCTGTCAAATATCATGTAAGGTCTTGTGCAGAGAAAGGTCTGCATTTCAAGCCTAAATTACTGCACAGCTTCAGTTACACCACTGAGTTAGGCCAGCAGAGCTAATTAATTAGTCAGAGTCAGAGTCATGTAAACTGGAAGGAACCTTTCTCTGGAACAGACCTGTTCTGATCCACCCTTCAGAGCAGGTCTGGCAGGTTGATCGGATCACTCAGTTGAACTTTGAGAATTTCTAAGGGTGGGGGTTCCTAACGGTGGCAATACCTGTGGCTGCCTACCCCCAGGAGGGACAATTCTTTTTTTTCTCTTAGTATTTTACCAGAAATTCCTTTGTAGCAGTCTGCACTCACTCTGCCTCACACTTTCACTCTGCACCTTCAAGGAGAGTTCAGCTTCATCTTCCCCACAGTCCCCAGTGGGCATTTGTAGGCAACAACTTCTCCAGCCCTCTCCAGGCTAAACAAACTTAGTTCTTTTAAGCTCCTCCTCATAAGTAATATACTTCAGGTTTTAATCATTCAGAGTAGATAAATGCTTTATCTAAACTTGTGCATTGAACACTGTATAGAGTTCAGCTCTTGGAATTCAAGTCCTAGACATATAGCAAATTTATCTTTGCGTTCAGGAGACAGAGGAGCCAAAACAAATTACAAGATTTATCTTAGATGCATGTAAATTGGCAGGATAACCTAATATCTAAAGTGTCTGAATTAATTGCTGTGATCCTCAGATAAATTAATGAAGGCGCATTTCTATGTTTATCTATGGCATTATTTCAGAGATGAGTAAGGAATAACATCATTTTTTTCTGTCTAGTCTTTAAAAATATACAGCAAATACTTGTAGCTTCCTTCAGAATCTTTTTTGGTTTGGTAAGGTTTGGAAATCCATACCTTAAAGCCAGAAGAAGTTAATGAGTTTCATTTAATAAGTTTAGGCAACAGGAAAGTCAGTGGTTATTTGATTTGTTTGTGCAGTGGGATAAGACAGATCTGAGAAGTGTGGAATCAGTAAGACAACAAATAAAAGTTCCGTAGTTAGAAGACAAATATATCAATTCAAGCTAAAATAATGCACATCATTTCAGCATGATGGCAATTTACAATCAAAACAATTTACCTTGGAAATTAAGAAATTTATCACTATGCCTTTAAATTATGACTGTGTGTCTTTCTCAGAGATGTCCTCTAGCCCAGTCAGAAATTATGGGTCAACAGTTACCAGGTATTGTAACCTCTATTATGCAAAAGTTCAGAATAAACTGTCTGCTTAGTTATTTCAAGTTTTAAGTCTGTGGACCTATAAAATGGTACAAGCTTAATCCCCAGTGGCTTCCTAGACTGGAAGAAACACTTTCCTTCTGTGTTAGATACTGCCACCCTCTCCATTTTACAGATTTCTTATCACCTGCATTAATTATTGTAACATCTGTTCCAAAAGATGGATGTCTTCTTTTGATATTTCAGCTTGGGTTGTATCTCCTATTGGGATTAACTAGATTTATTTTAGGGCAATTTCTGACCACTAAGCATAATGAAAATGAAACCCATTAAATAATCTAGGTGGATTAGAATCCCTAATAATACTTCACTTTCAGATCCTTTGAATTTACGTTTTATTTCTTGAATCTACTGTATATGAAAGTCTACAAAACAAACAAAACCAATGCATATAACTTTGGAAGAGAACAGTGTTCCAAATCTAGGAAATAATTTGTCTCTCTACTTTTGGAGACATGTGGAAGCAGATAAATATGGCACTCCCCAGGCAGGCCTGCTAGGCTGAGGGCCTGAAGGAGAGCCACACAAAGAACACACAGACGCAGCAGGAGAGAGAGCAGGAAGAGAGAGGGCAGAGCCCTCCGACTTTTATTTATATGTTTTCACACATCACCGTGGATTGGAGGTAGAAATCACCACCTCCTATAATCCACTTGGTCAAAGTATTTGTCAATCATATTTCTCTGCCCAGTATACTGGAATTCACAAACACAGATACAGTTTAGGAAAACATAGATAATTGCTAAGAGAAAACGAGCCATGGCCATGATACAGAAAGTCTAAAAATATCGCAAGAAGAAAAACACTGAACACTGCAAAGTCAGGGCAACAGATAAACATTTAAGTAACCCATGAAAAGCTCTTAGGGCAATTATGAGCTAAAACTTCTGCACTTCATCTTTCGGTTCCTAGTCAGAAAAACATTAGGTTTCAATTTGCCATGGTTTTCTCTAGAAACCCCTCTCTTTTCCAGTGGAACACCTCCTGCTTTGCAGGACTGGGGTCTTTGTTCCTGGAGCTGTTCCTTCACTTCTGGAGTGGCATACCATGTGCATTCTTCAGCCTCCTTACACAACAGTTTGCAGTAAATCTCCAATCTAATATCATAAACCCTTTTTCTTATGAGGCATAGAAATAAGCTTTCCTTCAGTAGGTCATCCTTCCTTAGCTTTCCAAAAGCAATACCTAGGTTGAGAAATCTAAAATAAATTGTATGCATTTTCTATAGAAATCCTCTAAACAAAACTGAGAGACACTTTATAGCAGTAATAATTTCTTACTTGCAAGTGTTTCAGAAGACTCCCACAGCAGCAGGTGTTAAGGAAGTATCCATCTGTTCTTGTTTCTCTGCACAGAAGTATATTGAATAGATAAGAGTTTCTAAATGTTCAGGGTTGTCATTAAAATGGGTCAGTTGTGGTCGTCATTTAAGGCATTCCTGATACTGAAATTAAAATGAAGACAATCTCTGGCTCTGTTGTAATTTGAGAATGCGATCAATGGTTCCCTGAAGAAACATCCTGTCAACTGAGTACTTTTTAAATTATCTTCTGAAAACCACTTCAGTATTCCTGCGACTGAACTGGAAATGCTGTATCAGCAACACTACTGTTCTCTGAAAATACGGATCAAACCCCAGCTGTTGCAGATATGTTAATTGATGAATAAAGTTAAGAGATCTGAAGCCTTTATACTACACTTGAAACTTATGTTTCTATTTAAATATTGAAGGCTTTTCAGCTTTCTCCTCCAAATGCGAAAAATTACTTGAGTCACTTCTAAGGAAGGCTTCAGAATCTCTAAACTTGAATGATGCAGTATAAAGACCAGAGGACTGGAGCTTCATCAACACAGCAGTGAAATCAGCATGAGAAAGGGGAGATGGCAAACAAGCTGTGAAAAACCACATGTCAGTTTTTTTGGAAGTGAGACAGAAAATATACTGGGTAATAGTATGAATGAATCTATTAAACAGCTATAAACTTCTACACACTCCAAGGTGCTTTTATACCTTAGGTATTATATAAGCTACTACACTGTCATATATTCAGATCAGAAAATGGATCTTGGCAAGCAGTGTGAAAGTGTTCAGAATGAAAACTCCCTCTCTGCTCTTTTAGCATTGTAACCCACTCAACAGAAGGAAATGAAAGGAAGTTTTTGCATGTAGCACATGTAACAGTTATAGTATCTTTATAATTAAAGCTAAAATAATACCAACTGAGGTATTAAGGCTTTGTATTAGTTTGCGATTTGCGAAGTCTAGTAGCTTCCACCTAAGAGAATGCTAGCAGTACCTTGCTTGCCAAAGTTTGATCTGTCCATTAGGTTTTCACTTTCTGTATTTCTCTGATACTTTCTCCTCTCAAGAAGGCACATTACTTTAAGTCATTTTGCTATTTGTATGTGAATTACTTGATCTGGATACTTGGTAGGCAAATACTCTCATATACCATGATGCAGCAGTTCTGGTATTGTCAACCACAACTGTTTACAGCTGAATCTATCTGCAAAGCTTCTGGATCTCAGGTTTGAAATCATCAGTTAGAAAAAAAAAAAAATACAGACCTTTGCATCTCCCAAAGAATCCTCTCAAACAAGTATTAGCTGGCCAGCCTTCAGCTGGTATGGGATCTTTTCCGATTTATAGTCCAACCTTAAAAGTAGTTATAAACTTCACATTGAATTTTTGTGGTTTATGCAGTCTTTTTTATTCCTTGGTTGTTGGCTTTACTGAGACTGTTAGATCTACAAAACTGTGAGTGGAGGAAACAGGATGTTTTTTTAGAAAATAGTTTGTTTGCAATTTTATAGCTGGGAAGTGGTAAAATTTCGAGAACAGCATTGTTATCCAGGAAAAAAAACAAACAGCAAACAAAAAGCAACCCACCCTACCATGATCTGGACAACAGAGCATGTGATATACTAATTTGTTTGATGGAAAAGTGTAGATTGCATGCTAGGATTGTTTTGCCACTCGGCATTTTGCTAAGCCACCTGCCAGGTTAAGCCACTCTAATCATGTAACCATGGCAATACTGCTGGCGTCAGCATGGAAAACTGATTTGTGCAGCCAGGACTGGGCACCTTAATGCATTAACTGGAGCTGTTAGGAACTGTTTGTAAATAAATATGTAAAATAGGAATAAAAGGTTTTTTTAGATTGTTTAGTGTTTTGCTTCAGGCAATATTTGTTAACAGCAGGCCACCCTGTTTATCGGGCTAAGAGAACACAGTTTTGAGCACTGAAAGAGATAACAAGCTGCTGGTAAATAACTGCTGGTTGATTCTCCTCTGCTGCTTTGCTTTTTGTGCTTTGATGGGAAACAACTGTTTCATTTTTAGCAGGGAGTTTTAGCCCATGCTTGTGCTCTGCTGAGGTAAACGGGCAACTTACAGCAGTAATTGCAGAAAATCTGAAAATAAGACAAACCCAACAGAATTTGAAAGTTTTAATTAGGTCCTATAAAGATGGTTGGAGAGTTGGTCAAAGTGTTGCTACCATATATTATACCTCTTCTTTCTATCCCTCAGTTGTTTTCCAAATGCTTTTCCCACACATTTTGCCTTTCATATGCCCCTCAGTTATGTGTTTTCCTCACACCTTTAATTTGCAGCTACACTGCTCCACAAGTAATGGGTTTGTTTTTTTCCAGAGAGGCAATGATCTGATGATATACTGTCTCCAGCATCAGTGCTGACTTAATTAATTTCTACCCTTATGTCAACAAGGTCCAGGACTGTAATGTGAATCAGACCAGAAAAGAGATCCACTTCCAAGTAAAAACTTCAGCACCCCTTCTCTCTGACTTCCCTTTTTTCAGCCAGGTGCCTGCTTCACACAGTAGGCCCACAAGCATAAGCATATGTAAACATAATTAAAAGAATGCCTCAGTGAATTTTATAGAGGGTAGAACAGAGTACTGATTATTTCTGATTTTGTGGCCAGATAAGGGAAAAATATAAACTCATAAAATCTGTATTCACTCTCCAAGCCAAGAGCCTCATTTACATGAGAAGAAAAGGGGAGTCCCTAATGACCTCTCCATACATTTTTATATTGTGTCTACTTTGGTTTGCTTACTAGCAGCATTACTCGATGTATTATTTTCATTATAAGAAATTATTTTCATTCACTACATCTTATTTTACTGGTATGAATTGCAGTTGACACAGGTAGCCCAAACTGTTGCTCTGTGCTGTGGCCCAGTCATTGTCAATTTTTCTATATTCTCTCAATTTTTTCTGGTCTTCCTCCACACCTTTTTCTCCTAATCTCTCATTCCTCCATTTTTTCTCCTTTTGGTAATTTTTCATAGTGGGTGCCAGTTTTCAATGGTTTGTTAATTTGACAAAGAGCACTGTGCTTTCTGGAGTATATTTGTGTCCCCCAAACTGGCAGCTGTTGGACCCTGTACAGAATAGTTGCTGCATTAACACATATATTCATTGTTGTACTTCAATCATGGGGTTTTTTGTAAGCTGTGAAAAAAGTTATGATTTTGTACCGAAATAGAGGAATGAAAACTTTTAAAACAATTGTGGCAACAGGAGCCCACTTGAGGATGTGAGGCTATGAATCTTTTTTAGTCCCTGAAGCTCTTCACTTTGCTCTTATGCCCCATTGCTGTATGGACGCCATTTGAAATGTCTTAGCTAGTCAGGATAAATATCCAAGCCAGGGAAGTTCCAAATGTATCCTTGCAAATAGTGAGAAATTGTTCAGGGCTCTAGCACTTCTGTTTATTTTCATCCTTCATCTTTGAGAACTGCAAAATTTAATCAAAAAGTTAGCTGAAACACAGTTGGATAAAGAATATGTTGCTTTTAACAACTTAAAATATGTAAGGCTGCTTTAAGGATGATTCTATAATTTTGAAATTCCCTTCATAATACTGCAGTTACTCAGAAAATAAGCCCCAATTCTCTCTTGAAAGAAGATTAAAAACCTACCATGAAGATCAGATGATTCACATTCTTTTGGTTTCTTGTGTTTTGCTAACAGGCAGGAAAGAAGGATCACAGGGGACAGAACAACTAAAATCAACAGAGACAGAAGAGATACATAAATAAAAGCAGAATTAGAAAAGAAAGGAACTGAATCATTCACAAGTGAAGGTCAGCAAACAGAATGCCCAGTTCTTGCACTTGATTGTTAGAAGCATTGATTTTGCTGCTTCTTGAAAGTTCTTAAGAAATTTCGTTATTTTTCCAAACTGTACTGCCCTGGGCCTGCAGACTACAGGGGAAGAGCAGTGGTAGGGAAAAGCTGCCACATCTGAATAGAAAAGATGCCTAACACAGTATATTTTCACTGCCAGGAAATAACAAAGAAATATTTTTGCCTGTTTAGTGGGTATTAAATCATGGATAGAAAGTCAACTGCTTATCTGAAGCCTGGCATAGATTTCCAATAACTTGCTTTTCCTCAAGCACAAACATACGACAGCACTTGAGGAAAACCAGAGTGAATCTTTTATAATCCAAAAATAATCTCTTTAGATTTCCATGAGAAAACAGCACTTATTTATTCAGTCTTTTTCTCTCACCTTGCAATTAAGTCAAGTGCTGACACAGATTACTGGGTCATTTATGCCCCAAACTGTTCAACAGAGATGATGCCTTCTGGTATTGTGGATATACAAAATCAAAACTTTATGGCTTTTAATAGTAATAATAGCAAACCCAGTAAACAGAATTACTACACAGCCACATATATGTGGTGTATAGGTAATAGTGGTGTGTAATAGGGGGTCACAGTAGTCACTGTTTAGCTGCACAGCTGTGCTCTCCAATCTAATCTGTGTTTATAGTTAAGGACATACTCTGCTCATGTACTGTGCAGGATGATTGAGTCTGTGCTGTGTGACTCTGACAGGCTGATCTACAGGCTTCCATTACCTTGGTGTTTGGGGTGTTGCAGTCCTACCCTAGAGAATGTGGCTTAGTTTTAACAGGGATGTCCATGTGGCTGGACAGGCAACCCTACGGTGTTCCTCCCATCCTCACCCTGCAGATGTTTTACATCCTGCTGAAAGCCCCCTGACACTGTGAGGTGTCCTCCTGCATGGCACTTACTCCATAAGGACTTTAGCACATCTGTGAAGGCTGTAAAATGTTGTCCCTAACTCGCCTGCTCATATAGAGCCCAAAATTTCTCAGCACACAGCCCTTCATGAGCAGCTCTGCCCAGTAGTGCTCACAAGTATTGACCTTAATTTTAGCGAGACAAGCTTTCAGCTTGAAAGCTGAGGAAGCATGAGGAAAGCAGAAGCCTGCAGAGAGGACCGGGTATTCCCTGCCTGCTCTCCTTCTATCTAAGGCCACTGTTCTATCCACTACATTGAGTGACTCTATGGCCAGCAGCTGGCTTCCAGCAGTGTCTCCACTGTTACTGAGCTGTGTCCAGTTGCATCATGTGTACTGATTTCAGACCCCAGGTGACAGCCAATGGAATGCCAACTTCTCCATGTAACACCATGGTCGTGGCTCTGGGATAGGAGCTCTCAGGAAGCAGCAAGCATGGGCTGCCCCACAAGGGAAGGAAGCCAGGAGCTGAGGGCAATAGCAAGGCAGGTAGGGCAATGATCCCACCCAGGAGGGCACAATCCCATAGTAGCTGAGCAGGTGCCACACTGGGGAGCAGGGCAAGGCAGTATTCAAGATTATAAAACACATCTGCAGTGATGAAGCAGGTGCAAGGTCAAGTCAACAAATCAAATCAGTGGTTCAGGATCAGCAAAGCACATGGACAGGCACAGGCATACCTAAGACAAGTCTCAAGGATGGAAGCCTGAGCTTTGATGCAGCTCCCAAGCAAAGAGCAGGAGGCACCCATGAGGCTTCCCATAGCTCCTTTGCACACAGCTCTGTCCCCACATCCTGATCCAAGGCTACAGCTGCACCATATTGGAGCTGCAATGGAGGATGGGCAACCAAACCCCAAAGAGCAGGGAAGAGGCTGCAGAGCCTCTTGGTGCACTCAAAGCCCTGACAACAACATGCTTATTTCCAGATTTTCATCCAGTCCAGAAGGCATCAGTCTCTTCAAAGTAATCTTGTTAGAGACAAGGCACAGCTGTTCAGGGCTGGGATGTTTACTGCAGCCCAGTAAAGTCTGCAAAGCCATATGCTGTTTGATCCTCTGCTCCCTGGCTCTTTACCAAGTAAGTGTCCAGAGGGGCAATAGGTTGAGCTGTGCCAGAATGGCTGACAAACACCAGCCCTTCTGCTGGCCCACGAGGGGCCCTGAAAGCGTCATAATTATGCATGATTACATTCTGCAGCACTTAGTGATCCATCGTACCCTAGCGATCATTGCAGTGGTTCATCTGCACTTCCAGGTCTGAACTGCTGAGATTTTGACAAGCAGCCATGCACAGACCCGACAACAGCATCACTGTGCCATATATAAATGCCCCCATCCTGACAGCCACAGTGCCTCGCTGAGCGCAATGCTGTGTTTTTGACTGACGCAATGCCAGTGTGAACTAGACCTTTAAGATGCCCATGGCCTGACATACACTTAGTGATTTGCAGGAGAAAGTGGGGAGTGTGGTCAAACTGAAGGGTTCCAGAAGAGGACAGTCAGGTGACAAAATCAATTAGAGCAGCCTGACAAAAGTGTTAGCCTTGGCTTTTAGTGGAAATTCTCTCTCCTTGCAACATCATCTTAACCGCAGTCTGTGGCTATAGGTGGTGGTATTACATCCAAGACTTCATAATCCTTTACCATTTCCATGTAGGATATGCACTTGCTGTTTGTCTTTTCTTCATCCTGCTCCTTTCCAAGCCTCTCTCCTTCCTCTCCCCCAGGAAAAAATCTTTACTTCTGTAATTTTCCCTTCTTCTCTTTAGTCTGTGAAAAGTCAATCTCTTCTCCAGTTGCCATAAGAGATGACAGCCACATGATTGCCATGAGACACGACAGGTCAGGCCTGGTCCCCCTCCCAGCAGCAATCACCAGTGTGAAACACTTGTATTAACCAACTATGTTTGCTCTTTATCTACAATTTGGGGAAGTGCATGACAGAAGAGGGATAAGAAGAAAGACTGAGTACTTAGTACTGTCCTCTTCCTTTAGATAAAACATACAGAGTATTTTGGCTGACATGCAACAATACATGTAGTAAAGCTAATCCTTCTGACTGCAGTCAAATGAGTTCAGGATCCAGCCCATCACAGGACATGAAGAGATAACCACTTTTGTTGAAACTCCAGCACTCTCCTAGATATACAGTGACCAGAAGAAAAGGTCCTTTACATTCAGTGCCCTGTTACTTTCAGCTACAGATCCTGGATAAGGATCATCTGCTTTTATGTTTAGCACACAGGCTTGTTACCTTCAGATAATTTAGTGAAGAAAAACATTTCTATGGAAGACAAAATAAAAATTGAGACCAAAACAGCATTTCTGCTGTTGTGGGGACCTCTGATTCAACCTGGTGTTCAGGGTCTTCATCCCACTGTTGTTGCTTTCGGTACATCAGGTTGGGGTGAATGATGCCATAACTCATAATAAGTGTTCTAGAGTTCTGCACTTGCCCATTTCTGGAAAGTGTGATCAAAAGTTTCAGCTCCCCAGTTTCATGAGCCTACTTCTAACCAAGAGGATTGGGCCTGGAACTGGCAGGAGATGAAGGCAGTAAGGATGAATCAATCCAGTGAATCAAGGAACCTGCAGGGCTGCTTCAAAAACTGGCTCTTGCTGTCTTGTGCTGTGCTAGTCCTGTCTGTTAGAGCTCTGTCTCACCTGAGGTGCTTGAGTAGATCAACACTTTCAGGTATTTAAAATTACAGAGCATTGTGAAATAACCTCTTTGGCATAGATTAAGTTATCCCAGGTCACATGGGCAGCAGCCCAACAGAACTGAATTTTAGGCAGTTTGGACAGAAGTCCATGTGAATTTTGTGGACAGTGACACACTGATTCATCTGGAGAAGCGAGCATTTTTCAGAGAAAGCTCTGGAGGCACAGAGCCCTTACAGGCATGCAGGGGTTTAGGTCAGTCCCTGTATGGCCCCAGGGACTCTGGTGCTCATTGCCTTCAGCAACGTCATTTATTCTAAAGGTGATCGATATAGAGAATATGCTCTGAGAATGTTTTGTCATGAACAGTTGTTACAGAGGGTCTTATCTGCAGGTTTCTGACTGCCTGGCAGGCACTGCATCACCTGTGTTACGGTGGAACTAATTGTTCACCTCAGTGCAGCACAGCCAACAGCAGCTACAAACTGCAAAGCTCAGGCAGTGCCCTCTATGAGCAGAGAAACACACTAATGGGGACTTCTGCAAAAAAGGATGCACACGTGAATATATATATACACACACATATCTCAGCTTGCATATAAAGAATTTGTTAGAGCAGATGCCTGCAGAGCTTTAAGAGGGACAGCACCTACATTTTCTTTATGTAGATGGTGTTTAGTGCCATGAGGTGCAACAGCTAGCCCTATGCTGGCATAAGCTGCTGGTATAATTGCCTGGTGATTTCAATGAAGATTTAAGTAAGCAAAAGCCTCAGTGTTTAAACTAACGTGAGGCAATGCATAAAGCCTGTAATTCTCATTATCTTCTCCTAGGTCATACTCCATCCCTTACTAATTGGCTCTATGGGCACCCCTCTTAGAGTTACAATGTTTACAACCTTTTCTTGATAAGCTGATGTGCAGATGGGCCAAACTCCAAATGCAAGGTGTTTTTATTCCCATTTCTTTTGCATAATAAGTTCTGAACTGGAACCATGCTTCCACCTATCTGCTAGTGCTTTTCCATGTCAGTGGCTGCTACTGTTGCAACACAGGTGTGACTCGGCCACTGACATTTCAGTGTGACTCTTCTGCTTTACAGTATTTGTTATCACTAAATCAAGAGTTTGTTTGGTACAGACATACAGTATGTCTGTTTCAAGGCTCTTGGGTAAGTTAGTTCTCCTTGACATTATTTCTTTGGAAGCTTATGTTCACCTGGAGCCTTGTCATGATATGGAAGTGCACAGCCTCTGAAAAGCCACTTTCCCAATTAATAATACTTCCTCTGCTAATTTTTTTCCTGTTGTTTAAGGACCACCATGAGGATTAAAACTTCCCAATTGCTATATTCATTGTTTTGAGAGTTTGTGGGCAGAAATCACATATGCAAGTCTTCCATTTTTAAGCTGCCTTTTTTTTTTAAGGTTTCTGTTAAGGCTTGTGACCAGGAAAGCTTCAAGGATTTGTGTAGCATTATAAACTGTTCAGCTGAACTTGAATAATGAATAATTGAGGTTTTGTTTCCTTCATCTGTGTCAAGCTTTAAATAATTATCAACTTAAAGATATATGTAGTTTCTTAAAAAACAGCAGCCACACAGGACACCAAAACTACTGGTGACAAAATCTTTGTCCTAGAGTATATAACCCAAAGACAGAAAAAAAAAAAAATCATTAATGAGCAGCACAGAGTGTTGTTTGCAAAAATCCTGAGTGATCTGTACTCAGTATAGCAGAGAGAGATTTTCAGGTGGATCAAAATAACCAACCAACAAAAAAACCCCTCAACCAAACCAAAACTGGAAGCTTTGACTTGAAGATGCTGCACAAAACCTGAAACATCTTAAGGATGAGAATGACCCAGGAAGAAAAATCCATCTTTAACAGACAAACATAGCAAGTAGGCAAATTTAAAAATCTCAGTGCTGAAAAAAGAAGTATTAACATTTGGCATTGATGGGTTACAGACATAGCTGGACTCACTAATGCAAACTATCTGTGTTTTCTGCAGAACAGCTGACCTCACCTGCAGGCTGAAACCCTGAGTGCCAAGGCCTTTATAAGCATTTTCTTAACTCCTGATCTGCTCATGTTCACCTACACCTTCTGGCCGTTTCTCTGAATGCTAGAACACAGAGAAAACAGAGATACAGTGCTCCCACCTTGCCTGTCACTGGCACCTGAGGGCACTGGGCACTTGTAACAGCAATAATGAAATAGTGCTATTCTGTTAAAAGTACAAATCCCATTAAAAAGGCAGATAAAAAAAACCCCCAAACATTCATACTAGTGCCCAGCATTTTAGAGCAAATCATTAAAAGAAAAATTCCAAACAACAAACCACCAAACATAAAAGAAACACAGAAACGGTCTTTCACAAAGCATTGATAATGTTGGAGAAGACCATTAATGATGAGCTCAACCATTAATCGAGAATTGCCAAGTCTACCACTAAACTATTTCCCTAAGCACCACATGAAAGCTTTTCTGAACATTTGCAGGGACAGTGATTCCATCACCTCCCTGGACAGCCTGTTCCAATGCTTCACTCTTTCTGTGAAGAAGTTTTTCCTGATATCCCATCTAAAACTCCTGTGTCACAACTTGAGACCGTTTCCTGGCCATTTCCACTCGTCCTACCATTTGTTACTGGGTAGAAGTGGCCGACCCCCACCTGGCTAAGAGCTCCGTTCAAGGAGTTGTACAGAGCGAGAAGGTCCTTCCTGAGCCTCCTCCTCTCCAGCCCCAACAGCCCCAGCTCCCACAGCTGCTCCTCGTGTGACTTGCGCTCCAGACCCTTCTAGAAATCCCTCCTCACTCGCAACACCCGTTTTGAGAGCACGCAGGAGAGCCTTTTCCAGTACAACGCTGCTATCAATACTGTTATTTATAGACGAAATGCGTTTATAAACAAACCCTTCCCGACACTACACGGCGGCAGGCCCCGAGCCGCAGAAGCAGGGCCGGCGCTGCCCTGACTCCTTCCCTTCCCCACCATGGCGGCTGCAGCTTCCAGGCGGCCGCCGGTCGCGGGCTTTGTTCGTCTCTGCCTGCGCCGCCTCCGCCCCTTCCTTCCTCCTTCCTTCCCTCCGCTCCCTCCCTCCCCCACTCCCTCCCTCCCCCTGGCCGGCCCAAGCGCCCGGAGAGGCCCGCGGGGCGGGGGAACGAGCGGGCCCCGCGTCCCTCCTTCCCCTCGGAGCGAGTGCCGGGGGTCCCCGCAGCGCCCGCCGGCCCCGAGTGCTGCGGGTGAGCGGCGGGGGAGGCGCCA
>VYZT01009913.1:0-11150 GCA_013400735.1 Pomatostomus ruficeps
AGCCTGTTCCAATGTTTAACAACTCTTGCCACGAAGAAATTCCTCCTATGTCCAGCCTAAACCTCCCCTGGCACAGCTTGAGGCTGTGTCCTCTTGTCGCTAGTTGCCTGGGAGAAGACTTTACAGGAGAGTGACTCCTTTTTAGACGACAGACAGGGCTGCCTCAACTGTCCTGACTCAGCACATTTGGAACAAAACATGACCAAGTGCAGAAAGAGGCATTTGTAATGCCTGCTCCAGAACACAAAATAAATGTGCAGCTGGTAGCAGCAACAGAGCTGAAGCCTTTGCTCTTCATTTGGCAGGAGGAGCTGCAGTGCCTGCACAGGAATTAAACATTTTCTTTTCACCAGACCTCTTTGCCACATTCAGAAACTCCACTGATACAATACAGCAGCTGACCTGAAAAGTGGACAGAGCCTGTTAAGATTTTGCATTAAGAAAACAGCCAGTATGCTCCCAATCCAGTACATACTGATTCTTCTTGGTTTGTACCACCTTGATTATTTGCACCTCTAGTAATACAGAAACCAGGATCCTGAGCTGAACAAATTCGAAGAGAAATGTCTTACTTGGGAATAAAAAACTGCAGGATTAACCAATATCTGTATCACAAATCAACTTCAAACATGTAAAGCAAAATCACCAAATGAAGAACTTAATGTCACGTTCCGAAGATTTCTACCATGCTGAGTTTGTGATAAAAAAAGGCCACAAATCTTGTTCTCATAAATGCATTACATAGCATTTTACACTAAAATACAGGATGTTATATAACGAAGCATATGGGGAGATTAGCCCTGATTTTAAAAAGTCTCTAGGAAAAGCAGCTATTTACTAGAACAAGGATGAGGGCAGAACAAACTACAGGATTTGTGCAATTGAATCAAGCTTAATGTTAGGAAGCATTATTTTACCATATAACAAATCAAACAGAAATATTTACCTTGATCCTAAGAGATGCTGAGTACAAAGCTACTAGTAATTTCCCACAAAAAAACCCAGATCAGTATCTTTAGAGAGAGAGAGAGGACTACAACTCTCTGAAACGTTCAGGAATATTTTTTCACAATTCTTTTTCAAAGAAAAGGAATTCAGGGAAGCCACCTAGGAGTGTGTCCTGAGAGACGTGCTGAATACCGGACAAAGGGGCACTCGAACCCACATTGCAATGACAGCTGTGGGCAACAACAGAGATGAGGCCAGGAAAAAGATACTGCCAAACCAAGAGCAGAGTGAAAACACCAGAGATAAAAAATGTATTTTATCCATGCTAATCCATACAGATTAATGTATGGGCTCTCCTCCTTGGTTGCAAAGCTATCCTCCCACTACCTATAGTCACTTCAATGCTCAATGTCAGTACGCAGTTACATAATTTCTGCTCCTTGCACTAAACAGAACTACTTAGCTGATTTATAGGGCATTTACTGTAACTGCTTTTAGGCACAAACAAAGCAGTCTTTTTTCTTTTCTCAGCAAAGACTCAGAACTGTCAGAAGTATCCATTAGCACAGTGTTTGTCCAAGAATTCTGTCATACTGCTGTTATTACAGGAAAGACAAGAAAAGCAATCTCAGACAAGGACATATGTCTTGGCAGACATGTGAAAAAGAGATATCAGCCTAATATTCCAAGAAGAAACTTAACCACTGCCAGCAAGCTGACAGCTACAGTTCATGTGCATCTACTGTTTCCCAGGAACTGCAGAAGTGTGAAGTCAGACACTTCAAAATTCTATCAAGTTAAGACATTAAAGAAAAAGAGTCTCAGCACTCTGAATCCATATTAAAAAAACCAAACAAACTTTAATATGTTTTTTTCCAAGATCTAATATACAAATACAATGGTAGTAACGTACTCTTCTTTTGTAAGCTTGGATGAAATATATTGAAGTCCACTTTTCGCATGTTATATAAATAATCATCTAAAGCAACCTAGAAAATAAGAAAAAAAGCTAAATCCATATGCTGCACACAAATAATTAGGCATTAAGTTTAAAAAGCAATTCATGAAACCAAATGAGAAACTGCAAAAAGGGCTTGACAGTTTGCCTGTGCTATTAAATGGTAGTGCAATCATCACATTCCAAGCAAATAAAAAAGTCAAGTTTTGTGAAGAGAAGCATTGTCTTTTAGTAGAACAAACACCAAATTATGAAAATAGACAGGATTTCAGGCTGTTGCATCAGAACAGCAGTCTGTGAATATACAGACATCTTGGGTGAAATGATGTAGTTAAAGGAGAAGGATTAGAACTGTTGATTGAAACCGTAAGGTTCTACAGTCAGGCACACATGATTTTTACGAGTTTTAGGTATTACATCCACCCAAAACAGACATGTGAAGTAGCAGTTAATCATGCTTAATTTACTCTTCACCAATGTATCAGCACAGGAGTAAGTCCATCACTTAAGAGTGCATATATCACACCCACCGTACAGAAAAAAGCAGGATACGCCTTCACAGGAACTTTCTTACTGAAAGATCTAGCCTAAAAGTAAATGGGGTAAGGTGGGAGGGAAAAACAAAACACAAAAGCAAACACTTATCAGAAGAACTTAACATTTCACATTAAACATCAAGTACTATGCATAATGCTTAGAGGCAACAAATTGTATTACAAGCTTCATCCCTTTTTATTTTGACATCCTGAAACTGTAAGGTTTAATCCCATGAAAGCTGTGCACAAAAGCAGTTACACAGAAGTATGTAATACTGGGAGAGGCTTGCTAAAATACTTACATGATTTGACAGACTTCAAGACTACATACTATAAACCAAGGTAAATTAGCATCCCTTGTTCCAGCAAAGTGCCAAGTTGCATCTGGTTTAGTAAATACAGTTTAACTTTTTTTTTCCCCCAACAGACTGAAATGATGGAAGACCAGGAATGCATTTTTCTGAGTGCATCTTTTTGGCTCACTGTTGTCATCTGTCCCAGGAGTCCAGTTGTAAATGCTCCAGTTATATTTCTGAGACATCAAAATGATCTCAGTTCCTCAGTATCTACATATAAATCTGCAATTTAAACTCGGATTCAACTCAGTGCATCTAACTGAGCTGAACAAGTTTTCCTGTAATGCCTATCTATAAAAACAAAATCCCTCCTTTTGCCTTTTCTTACAGGTTAAAACAAACTAACTCTCTATAAATTCTGATAAGAATGTGTGAGTTTGTTAGTTTAATTCTTCAGGGACCCTTCCAGACAACTGAGAAAATCAGCCTAAAATTTTAGGAGGAATGAACTATCAAGCTTTTCAGAAGACAAATTATTTTAAAACTTTGAGATATAGTAACATGCGTGCATGTATATCTATCTCTAAAATAGAAAAATGTTCTTCCCTATTCTAATGCTCTCTCCTACTATTATTAATTGCAAGGTGAAAAAGTAAAGTAGTCTTGTTTGACCTTCTTAACCCAGAATGGGTCGCATGTCGTTCAGAAAGCATTTTATCTCCCTTGCTAAGGTGAGTCCATAATGATGTAGCACAACTGAGACAAATGCAAAAAGCCAAAAGGGTTTTTTAACAAGAGCAATTGGGGACGAGATGCTAAAGAGAAAGAGAGAATGTGTAAATTTATTTGTAGGCTTTCAAAGCTGACAGAACATTTGTTACACGCTTTTATGCTGATAAAACACACAATTCCTAAGGAAAACTGCAAACTCTATTATCATATTTTGCCATCTGCTGGTCATCAGTTGCAGTGTCAGGAAGATCTGACCATACTCCATAAACTTTTTTCCCAGGATTAAGGGCCACATTACTACAACATGTCTTATGTAACATGGCTGAGACGCCATTCAGTATTTCAGATTCGTGTCTTCTGGCTGTGAAATGAGGGTGGTAACTGTTACCTTCATCCTCTAAAATACGTGTTTTGTGTAACAAATGCTGAGATTGCTGAAACCTCTTTGCAGGTTTAAATTTTACTCTACCCTGTAATCCCAACTACATCACAAGATAAGTGGCTGGAAAGACCCTCAGGCAAAACAAAATGGTGATTTTATACAGCAGAACAGATGCATTTAAAGGCACCAGCCCATTAGAGTCACCTAAAGTCCTGAAATACCCAGCAAATGCTGCCAGCAAAAGCCCATTTCGTCCATTAGGGCAGAAAGTATCCTTGTCCTTGCATTAATAAAGACCATCTGATTATGAAGGAGGCCAATACCCTGTTACTGCTGCCAGTTATGGCCAGTTCCAGGGGTCTGAACACTCTGGAGTTCCTGCACTGTCAACTGTTCACTGATGATGGAGACTAGAAGCAAGTATTCAGAGAGGAATTTTTTTTTCCTTTTTAATTAAGATGATAAAACCCATCCATTAAAAAACATAAAAAAGGGGGAGAAAAAGGGAGGAGTGCCAGGATCAACATTCAGTTGAATAAAACGCTAATGCTGCCCTAATCTGGTTTCCTTGTGTTTATACTTTTCTCTTCAGTCTCCAATTACATGATCACATTGCATATTTTCCACAGGACCCTCCCAGTGCATAACATGGGCAGGGCTCAAGGAATGAAGTCAGAAGAAAGGAGGCCTGTTCTCTTCAGAAGCTGGTAGGCTCATGTTGGGAGCCAGGGGACCAATGCACAATGAATTATCAAATTATCTGAAAGGTTCTGAAGAACCAAATTCTCTTCCTGCTTCTGTCCCAGTTTCCACACAATACCAGCAACCAAATTTTAAATATATGGACCATAAATACACATTACTCATTTTCCATGCCTCCCATCCCTGATATGAGGCATTTCAGGCCATGCACTTGGCATTTTTCTAAGCCAAAATTGCAAGTAAAGTCAATGGGTTTTATAGACTGTGCATTATAGTCTGAAGGGTGAAGAATAAAACAGAAAAAATCAAAATATTTCAGCTTGAACAAAGATAATTCACAGTTTTGATGCTGTGCTTTGTTTCTGTTTCCTGCTTCTAAATGGAATAAACTGTTTTCTTAGACATGTGACCACAAAAACTGAGACATCAGGTCAAACAACATGAACAGGAATGCCTGAAATGCAAATTAAAATTAGTGTATTAAAAATAAAGCCCAAGGGTACATGGAATCATAGAATGGTTTGGGTTGGAAGGGATCATACAGTTCTAACCCCCCTGCCATGGGCAGGGACACTTCCCACTAGACAAGGTTGCTCAGAGCCCCATCCGATCTGCCCTTAGACACTTCCAGGGATGGCATCCACAACTTCTCTGGGCAACCTGTGCCTGGCCCTCACCACCCTCACAGTAAAGAATTTCTTCCTAATATCTAATCTAAACCTGCTCTCGTCCAGTTTAAAGCCATTACTCCTTGTCCTAAATACCCTTGCAAAAAGTCCCTCTTCAGCTCTCTTGTAGGCCCCCTTTAGGTACTGGAGGGATGTTATAACATGTACACATAATTAACATAAAATAAAAACATTAATCACCTAAGTAGGCACTGACTGAACAAACCAGGGATGGTGCATTTCGCCTTTAGAAAAAAGATGAAGGGCTCTCCTATTTCTACTGCGTAAGATACTGTGATCACAGGTAATGCTGTAATTGAGGATTATATTAATGGTGCAAACGCAGACATAAATCTAGCATTTCTTTACTCTGAGGTGGTATCTTTCCAGACTACCTTGATTGGAAGCACCGGGTGCAATACTCAAAGTATACACGTACATTTACTTATAAACATAAGAAACTATTTGCAGTGCTTTGTTTTCCAGATAGAGGCAGACAAAGCATTGCCAATAAAACATTCTTCTGCTTTTGTACTATACACCAGCAAGCATCTCAGAATGTAGCTAAAATGAAAGCAAAAATAAGAGTAGGACTCTGCAGTTCTTCAGGGCCCATTATTCACTGTTCCAACCAAACAGATTTTCCTAATTGACTTGGCTGTGTGCCAGAAAATAAATAGAAAGCACCTTTCTCAACATAGCTTTGGGCATGGCTGGTCATGTTAGGGAATGAATCCCCCCTCCCACACACTAGCAGCAGTTAAAGGCAACATGCTCTGTTTTCCTGGCAGCCATTCTGCTGTGCTGTGAAATACCATATGCAGATATGCTTTCTATGGTGCTGATCCCATGCTGGCACATACCTGCATTTATAGAAGTCTGCTTAAACTTTCTCTTCCAGTAATAATTCTTTCAGGTAGCATTTATATGTATGAAATTAGACCTGGCTGTGAGTAAACTGTCTCCTGTACATAAAGATAATATTCACACAGAAGTAGTTGTAATATTTGAATGTTTTGGGGGGTGGGATTTTTTTTTTCATTTAAACTCTCAAAATAATAAAAGGCAAAATATTGGAAATTAAGTATGCAGCATTAAGTCTTCTAACAACAAATGCTTTGTGAAGACTAGCATCAATTATGTTTATTTAGATAAATAAAAGGAAAGGAATCTCACGTGTTCTAGATGAATATGGGCCTGGCTGGCAATGTCATAAATTACATCTCTGACATTTTTCTCTTGCTTGCCTCTTATGAAATCCTCTTGTGAAACTCCGTGCTAGACACAGGAAGGAAAACCAAAATCAAGAAAGAGAAAAAACCCTCTATAAATACCAAGTTTCCATTTTTGCTTCTCAAAAACCTGTCCCAGTAACCAAACTAAGGACAAAACACTAAAACAGCCTAAACGTTCTACCACTGCTCTCTCCTTTTTTAATCCCCTTTTTTTGGTCAATCACTTGGAAAAAAGATCAAGAGAACAAGAGAACAGTTGGTACAGACTCTCTGCACAAATTTGTTTCCTAAAATTTCGTAGTCACTAAGATAACAAAGTCAGATTCTAAAGTTTGGGGGATTTAAATCAGTGTAGATACCCAACTTTTAAAAACCATAATCCAAGAATTTATATTAAGTAGAAGAAAGCCAGTAACAGCTAACACAGAAGCCATGCTGGCTTTTGAATCTTGGGATTGGTGTGCACAACCCAGGCTTGCAAAAAAACCCAACCAACCAACCCCCAATCCACAAAACATCAAACAACCCTATCTCCAAAAACCATCCAACCAACAAACCCAGAACCACTGGAAAACAACCCTTCCAAACCCCAAAAAGCCAAAAAACTCCAAACTTATTCTTTGACTACAGTGACCAATGTTAAGACAGAATATGGCATATTCAGAATTGCACCAGTTGCGCACTCCTCTCAACAACACTCAGGCATGGGAGAGCTGTAGGAAGGTGGGCAGAAAGGCTTCACAGAAGCTACAGACTCAGGAGAACTCTGCAGTTCTTGCCAGCAGCTGAAATGCCCACAGGATTGTCTGCACAGAAGGGATACAAGCTGTCTTTACAGTTTCACTGCAAAATATCTTCCATGGCAAGGAACGACCGCATTTTCAGGCTATGTTTAAAAAGCTGAAAATTTGGAAGGCGTCCCATAACATGCAGTCCCAGAAGGGCTGAGAGGAGAGTGCAATTCCTTTCTGCAATCTTACAACCCTGACCTGTATCAGTATCTACATTTTTTGCAGCTACCTACATTACTAAACTTCCAATCCAAACTTTTAAGTGTACTGAAATTATATTCAGAATGTAGTAACACAACCACCTCAGGCATCACCATAATTGCATTAATTTTGGTTAAGTTGAAAAATAATAGCATTAACATTTAAAAATAAAGACTGAACATGAAGGAGTAACAGCTGAGATGTCTACAGGTCAATCCATGAAACATTAATGAAAAATTCTGAGTTTTAATCCCATTTTACCTAAACTGCAAGATCTGATAAATTCCAATGCAAATTTGGTGTACAGTTTAAATTGGAGGACTATACCATCTCCTTCAGAAATGTATGGAATACAGACCTATAACTGTCAAATATGGAACAAAAAAAACCCCCACAAACCACCAGCACATTATGAAAAGGTAATAAAGAGAAGCACAAGAAGATTGTTCAGAAGTAAAATTTCTCACAGTGCTTCCTTTATGGTTACAGGAAAAGAAAAAAAAAAAAAGAAAAAAACCCCATAACCAACCCCAAAACACAAAACCCTAGGCTCCATTCCGTACATGCATTTTTACACGTTAATGGGAAAATTCCTGAAACCTAAAATACTACTACATGTAATAAATACAAACAAAGAAATCCCAAAGAGAAATCTAGAGTGCCTTGAAGGTCACTGCTCTCACCTCCCAAAAGATATAAAATTGTTACAATGGCATATTACCAGGCCACAGCAGACAGAGTTAAAATAAAGGAAAAAAAAAAATGTTTCTTTCTGGCATAATAAATTATGATCTCATATCTAGCCTTGAGAAACACAGTTAGAAATACTATACTGTTCAATTCCAGACTATTTACTTCTCTTACCAACATACAGATGTCCATGGGAAGAAAGACCTTTCGTCTTGTACAATGATACGGAGTTGCTCTTAAACAGGTAACTATGCCTTGTGCTTTCCCAATGTGGCTAGCTGCATGGTCAGCATGGATGTCCCTCACACCTAAAATGGCAAAAACAAGATATTTAGAAGCATGCCGTCAGGCCTTTTGAGGGGTATGGTGTTCTCTGATGTGTATCACAGTCATGCTTTAGGAAAGCTAAGTACATTGGACCACAATAGAGTTGTCTGTGTACATAAACTGCCTTGAGAGCTCATCACAGGAGTGCAAAAGAGCAGGAAAATTCATTCATTCCATGTTCAGGAACGAGATGCCTCTTGTTGCAATATCTGCAAAGGGTATACTTAGCAGAGCAGCACCTAGTCAAGTATAACACACTGGTACATAAACTCATTTTTACTGGCATATCCTTCCCCAGGATAACTTATATGCTTACAGTGTGGTTTCATGATTAGCTGCAGCTGAGTGAAGCCAAAGAGAATGATCCTATGCTTCACCCCCCAAACCCATATTTCTGCCCCTTCCCCTGTGCTGTCAGGTGCAATGAGGCAAACTGAATCAGATCACCAAAACAAGGGAAAACGAATGTGATTTACTACACAATCACACAACTACACAACTGTGAGAACTGGAAGAGGGAGATGAGTGGGGCAGAGCAGCACCCTTGCTCTTCATGGCAAGACCATACAAGCCTGGCTTAGACTGATTATAAAGCTGATAAAATGAAAATTTAAATTAAAATTTATAAAAACTCTAACAGAAGCAGCATTCTACAAAGCAAGAAATGTGGATACAGGAATTACAGATCAATCAAACTGACATCTGGAAATGACACTGGGAGTATCAGATTCATTGCAGAAGTCTGTCTGGGTCTTCAGTGGGTCTCAGAAGCCTCTGTCAAAGTGTGACTATACTCAGACTACAGGGACTGATTTTGGCAATGGCAGCAGAAAGCAAAGTGTGGCTTGGAGGAATCAATGGATATTATTTACTAACTACTTAGGCAATTACTTAGAGAGCACAAATATTAATATTTTTAAATTACAGGAGCTGAGAGGAAGTACCAGGACTTTGGGTGACACAATTACCAGTCAAAATGAGCTTGACAAAAGAAATAAGCCAAAATCAGCAAGAATAAAACAGCATTAGTACTGGGAGAGATACACAGTAACTGGAAACTGGTCAGGAATAAGAAGTCTAAAAAGCACAAGAAATTTAGCAAACATGACCTGAATGAAACCAGGTCCACCTAGTCTAGAAAATACTGCTGATGGGCAACACCAAGAAAGGGGCTGCATTCGATTAGTTTCTCCACTTGTGGAAAAAAAATCATAGAAATTAACTGTTTAATATGCAGTGAAGGAGAATTTTGCTTAGATATTTCGTTACATTTGTGTATTTAAGAGAAGTTAAACATGACAATAGAACACTTAGAATATTCAGAGACTCCATACAGATTTTCAAAAACAGTTTTAACTGATTTGTATGAGGAGTGAGTGATCCAAACATGACTGAACTTATTCAGGATTTCTCAGAATGGAAGACACTGGTATTTTTCATACTCCTGCATTTCTTCAATAAGAGGTTCAGAAAGACACTTGCAACATTTCACTGATTTCCTACTGAGGACGCAAACGTCGGAAGTTAAGAAAGAAGTTCCGCAATTCTTCCAAAGAATGTAATCACCACCTCTCTCTTTCTACTTCTCTTTTTTCCAATTTTTTTAACTCTTGTAACATCAGTATTTGCCTTTCATCAGACTACTCTGATAAGCAAGAGGAAAATATTCCTACTACAATACTAAACACTACTATATAATAATAATTTTCATCATTTTTTTTACATCTGAGCTCATACAGGGAATACTTCCATAACGTAACAAACACCTAAATGAAAATTACCCTTTTCTTCACTACAAATGAACAGTTCTTTCCCCATCTGTGATTCTTACATTAAACACGACACAGATAGTAGCTCTTGATCACAAGGATCACCTTTGTTGCATTTTTTCTAGCTGTTCAATTATTGACACTTAATTTACTTCTAGGAAGAGGAGCAGATTCAGACCCAAATTTACGACATCTCCAAGGGACGTTTATAGGTTGGGAAGTTGGGTGTTTCAAGATAATCAGTGTCCATCACTGCAGTATGGAACAACAGCTGCAGGGTACCTACAGCACTTTGTATTCTGACAAGTAGGACAATTGAAATACAGTGAAGAGCTGAATTTACCCCACTCCATAAGAGGAGCAAGAACAGAGAAAACAAAGCAACAAAGAACAGTAGGAAACTGCACTTCAATGAGCTCTGCACTAAGCAGCTTCCAAGGAAAGCACATAGTTCTAGGACAGCTGCAGTACGATTCCACAGTTACGCTTCATCATTCAGAAGGTATCTGAAGTACTACCTACGACAACTTTTACTGAAATTAAACTCCAGCGGAAAAAGAAAGGGCTTTTTGAAATATCAATAAATATTGTACTTGCACTAATGAGTCACCAGCAAAACCCAGAAAGGGGAAAACACCTACCCAGCATTTCCAAGGTGAGGTACAAGAGAGCACTCTGAGTGTTCTCAGCATATGTTTCAAGCTCCTGGATGTTACAGTATGCCCTGTCATCCAAATTCTTCTCCTGCAATATAAACATGAAACTTCAGTAAAACATAAACATAACTGCTGTTTGTACAGGCTTATTACTACAGACAAGTCAACTCAATGCAGTACCAGAAACAAAAAAAGGACAAAATTGAGAGACACAGAGTGTAAACTCAGACAGACTATCAAGGTTTGGGATACCTTTTTT